>JAOTQJ010192854.1:0-21224 GCA_025642045.1 Solanum sejunctum
AGGAGTAAATTTACCACAAACTTGGCCAAACATAAACGTATATCATTTTTCCAAACATAAAACGTTGGATAAGCTCAAGATTTCATGCCAAAGGATAGGAAAACTTTACATACCTCAAACTCTCCTTCTGACTAGTTTCAACGTAAAGTCAATCCACCTTAGATTCCAGACGTTCGACGTCTACATAATTACAACAACGCCAACAATTAATATTTGTATCAAACCTTAATCTCTAACCTTTCGTTCTAAATTTATAAAAATTTTGGCAGCATTCCCCCTTAAAATACACTGCCCCGAGAATTTAACTCAGCTCAAATAATCAGTCAGCAGCAACAATAACAACCCATAACATCCAAAAATGTTTCCAAATACCATTACGATATCAAAACGTCACAAAACGCTATTGCGACGAAATTAATGAAACAGGGCAGCAATGAATCAAAATCATGTTCATCATATTCAAACCTTCCAATATTATCCAAAAACAACAATACATCACCCCAACACCCGACGGAAACACCTAACGCTAAAACGCGACATAATCACCTCGACGAGCTTCCAATTTAAGCCAACATTTACATAATTAGTCGAATCATTTTCTAACACTTCCTTTATCACATAATGACTATTTTCATGTCAAAGAAATACAAATACATGTCAACAAGTCAATATCCAACCATATACAAAATTCCATTCCCAATTCAACCATAACTCGAAATTCATAATTCTGTTAATAACAAATCCTATTTTCGCATTTTACCTTTATTTTAACACATGTCTAACACCTTGATAACCATTAATTAACATAAACAAAGATAAAACTTAACATACCTTACAAACCTTTCCTACAACCAAAACTTTCGTAGCCGGCAAACTAAGTGTTTTCTTGATGAACCAACGCCACCATGCTACTTAGGGGATTCAATATACCGAGCTTGAAGCATCAAATAATCTAAAACACGAAAAAATCGAATTATTATTTTTTTCACTGTAACAACCTGAGAGGTTGCTTCTTGTTCAACAAATTTTGCTCAAATTTTGTCTAAGTTTTTGGATGTATATCTTGTACAAGATATAAACATATATATATAGGCTCACATATTACACTTGTGCCAATCAAGAAATCCCACATACCTTCACCCCACAACAAGCTTTATTCTTAAGGACTTAACTTAGGTAAAATATTGCATTCGGTCCCAAACTTTATTAAATCGAACCAATTAAGGACATTCGGGGTTTAAATTACGTTGCGGGTCCTAACATACCCATAGTCCCAGTCAACTTCCCCTTGGTCTAGTTTGGTTGATTAGATGAGAACACATCATTGAATCATGTTAATCAATCTCTTTTCCTATTCATTACCACTTGGATCGGGAAGGTAACACTAGGCAAGTTCTAATGTTGGCCATCACTAGAAAACATACAAATCAAAGAGAATTGATTAATACATATAAATGTCCATTTGAAGAATTGCAAATTATCCGAGTTTATTTGGTTAGATCTTCATGGTTCACATAATCCCAAGTTGTGGATTTAGCTACTCATGCTAAGGGTAGATGAAGAAATCAAAAATTTGTGAAACATAATTAATTGCTTACCTAATTAAGTTGAAGATCAAGCAAGTCCAAAATATATCGAGGATCACAAGATTTGAACATACAATGAATCCACAAGTGTATTATCCTCCAAGATTGAAGTCTCCAAGTACAAAACCCTAAAAGTACTTTCTAATGATGTTCTCTACCATACTCTCTTGAATAATAACCTAAAAATTACTATTTATAGTATTTACAGACAAGTCTTGAAAAAATAGAAAAACTAGTCGGTGACTTTCTACTATAGGCACTTACGACTCGTAAACTAATTTACCAGTCATAATCCAGGTCTCGTATTCAGCTCTTGAGATCTTGGACCTCACTACTAAAAATCTACTTTATGAGTCGTAGACTAATTCACGACTTGTATTGCACTCTCATAGATTTCATCTGCATCAATAGGTCCTTCACAAGAATTTTTCATGAAACCACTCTATATGATCATAGAGTGATACACGACTCGTATAGAGGTCTTTTATAGCTTAAATTTAGATCTCATTGTTCACTGGAAATCTTTGTGAAACCCACTTTATGAGTCGTATAATCCTTTACAACTCGTAGAGGGTCCTGTAAACCATCAAAAAGATGTATAGTCTATAATTTTGCCCCAAAATCATGCCAACTTGCTTTCCTACAAACTAAACACTAAAAATGCATAAAAACTATAAATGTCGCATTGAGAAGACACAAAATCCTAAGTTTTAAGTATCAAATGCATTGTATTTTGATAACACATCAAAGGTATAGTGAAAGTACCTGGATCTTGATGTTTCTGAGCTAAGGACTTTGTAGTGATAACACTGCAATGTTGAAGCAGTTGTGAAAGCTGTCGACTCACAATGAGCTTTTTGATGACCAAGTCCTTCATGTACTTTGCATAGCCCTACATTTTCTCCAAAGCCTTAATGAGTGGGATGTTGATAGATAGCTGCTTGAGGATGGAGATAAAGTATTTGAACTTGCCTTTCTCCTACCTCTTTTTGATTCTTTGAGATAAAGATGGATGATGCCTAGGGACAGGCTTAAACTTTTATGGTGCTTCAGCTACTTCACTCACCCCATTCTTGCCACAATCATCTCCTGTATCCGTATTATCATGCCCCAGGTGGGTACCATTGTCGTGGTCGGCACTTGAAAAACCATTGTTGATTCTCCAAGAGAACCACTTGGCCTCATCATCATATCAACTCGACAGTGGAAGGATAACTCAAAAAGTAAGACCTTATATGTAAGAAGATAAATAAGTGCATAACTCTACTATATCTACAACGATCCAAAAAAGTGCCCAAAAACGTGCCTCAAAATGCCCAAAATTTTAACTTTCATATATTTCAAAATCTATGTGTCATTTCAAAAATTCAACTTCGGATTCTTGTTCAGGGGGTCCAAATTAGTGGAAGAGAGTATAGCCCAATTATAGAACAAACGATTCACAATTTCAAAATTCCAAGTGAAAAATTCCAAAATGAAATCCACCTTATCCTCGCAAAGAGCGCTAGCTTTATTTTAGTGCTAGTTCTTAGTTCGGTCCAAGGCTTTTATATTTTGGGCCTAAGTATTTCCAAATGTGTTTTTACCTATACTTAGCCTTATTTCACCCATATATCATCTTAAACATTTCCCAATACTCACTCAAACCCTTAGTCTTATATTTCTCTCAAGATTCAAGTCCCAAACCCTCATCCCAAGCTAAGGTTCTCCTCAAGGTTCTTCTTCAAAGCTTCAAGTCTCCATCTCCAATCTTCACCAAGTTTATCTCAAAGCTAAGGTATGTGGGTTTAATTCATGGGTTCCTTTAACCCATGATACCCAAGCCTACGTTTACATAAATTACATGATTTAAAGTTGATATACAAATGAGTTTTAATCATTATGAAATTCACTGCACACTATTTTAAAGCTATGTATAGTTGTGACTTTTTTGCCATATTTTGAGTTATAAATCTTTGATCTATTGTAAGGTTTAAGAAGGGGTTTTGATGTATATGTCATAAGGGTGTTACAAGGTGTTGATTGATGATTTTACAATGGATTTTGCATGATTTCATCTCTTAATTGCATGGTTTTACACTATCATTTCACACCCTCTAAGTATTTGATAAAATGCCCGGATGTGGTTGCTTGAGAAGTTGAAGGTCCAAAGCATGAGATATGATATAAATGACTATATAATGATGAAATTAAATGATGTATATAATATACTCTATATAAAGTATTGCATTGGACCATATCCAATCCGAGGGGACAAGAGTTCGGGTAACCATGTCGGGGGTTTATACTCATCATCCATGCGAGGAGTTTATACTTCGTCACCGTGTTGGTAAGGTGTGATTATCATCAAACATGTGAAAAGTTTTACCATACAACCACCAAGGAGTTTATACCTTGAATAGCTAGCTTAGTCTCTTCTTCACATATGATATCCTATATGAACATGATTTGCTTAAGCATGTTTTACTTAAGCATTGAACATACATGCCATATTATTATATTATGTCTATTGCTTAATATTATGCATTTTGATTATGATGCCTACTCATTGTTGTATTTCATCATACATACTTAGTGCATTCAAACGTACTAATGTATACTCTTGCCTACATGATATCACCTTGTAAGGATCGAAGGCCAAGTTGATCATCCCTCTTCTCCACGTGGCTAGTTTGGTACTACTTAAGCTAGTTGGTGAGTCCTCCACTTCAGGTACCTTGGTATATATTTATGTATCAAAAAACTCTTCTTTACTTTCTATTTTGACCATGAGGGTGAGCCCTGTTACTTTGTCTTTTCTATGTAGTAGAGGTGTTGTTGGACATACTATGTATCTATGATATGAGCCTTGACTCCTATCCCTTAATTATGATGTTGTGCAAGCTTTTTCCTTAGTCTCATTGTCCCTATTTCTACTCTTATATATTAGTTAAATGTTTTTGTGACCAATGATATGTAATGTTAATTTAAGAGGCTTGTTTAGGGAGCCCAAAGTATCACGCCTAGGCCCTATTTTGGGTTGTGACAAACTTGGTATCAGAGCACTAGGTTGATAGATCCTTGAAGTTCAACAGACTGCGTCAATTAGAGTCATATTCATGGTTGTGTTGTGCACTACAACTATAAGTAGGAGGCTTTGAGGCGTTCTAGGATATGTTCCACTTCTTCATGATCCATATCGTGCGATAGAGTTAGATCCCCTAGGATTTATTGCTAACCCCTTACCATTACATTCCAGGATATGTCTCAAGCTACTCATGATAGTTATAAGATGAGTGCAGAGATTCGCGATGCTCTACGAAAAGTGGCCAAAGCAGCAGCAAAATGGACAACTCACCATGAATAACAAGTGGGTGCTTTCAGGACATCAAATGGTAAGGGGAGAAAAAGAAAGGCCAACAGGGCCCATGTTGAAGGAAATTTCCAAAGTCTCAAGGATAAAGGTGACACTATGTGTCCAACATGTGATAAGGCTCATAGGGGTCCATCTTTCAAGGGCACCAATGCTTGTTTTGGTTGTGGTAAAATGGGACATAAGAGGAGGGATTCTCCTCCAAAACACAATAAGGGTAAAAGAGGTGATAGTGGGATGACTGATCCCAAGTGTCAAATGTGTGGAAAGTATCATAGTGGTCCATGCTTGAGAAAGACCAACTCTTGTTATAGGTGTAGTGAAGTAGGTCACAAGCTAAAGGATTGTCCATATATTTGAAGGAAGCGTAAAGGTGGTCATGTTGATGAAGTGATTCAATGAGGGGATGAGATGCCTGATGCTATGGTAAGTTGAAGTTTTCTTAGCTTTGTTATGCATGTATTGTTATTCCTGGTGTGCTACTATTTCCTCTCTATTCTTTTGGTTGCTAGTGGGGATTATCATGTGCCCAAGGTGTTGTGTGGATCTTGAGTGTCTATCCTTTTGTTGGGTATTGCTAGGAGGTTCATCGGTGTTGATCTGGGTTTATAATGCATCAAGTCTTGCTTTATGGTCTGTTGGAGTGGCATAGTGGATTTAAATGTCATTATAGGGATGGAATGGGTACATGTATGTAGTGTCTTCGTGGATAGTGAGACCTATAAAGCTAGATCCCAAATCTCTAATGAACTCGTCTTAATGTGGGAGGTTGTCAAGTGGTAGCAGAAGAGGTAGGTCCATTTCTTATCTTAGGGTACAATTAGGTCTCTAAGGAGTTGCAATTGTTATCTTGTGAGAAATGAAAGTGTTGAACCTAAGTAGTTTTGTCTATAGAATTTATTTGGTGGAAGATGAGGCTTTGAATGTCTTTTTCAATATTTTGAATTTTGGGGTAGTGTCCTTTGGTTTGACTAGTACACCAGGTATGCCCATAAGTCTCATGAGTAAGATCTTTAGTCCCTACTCTAATTATGGTTTGTTTTAGTGATGATAATATGGCTCGCTCCCTAATGAGGTAGTGCATGTGAATCATTTGAAGGTAGTACTACAAGTTCAAGAAAGAAGGTTGGGTGCTAACTAGGAGAGATGGGGATTTTGGTGGTAAGAAGTTGCCTTCCTAGGTTGTGTGGTACCGAGTGGGCGTATTAAGGTGGACCCTAGTAAGATAGGGTGATTAGGTGTTAGCCTAGGCCTTGACTTCCTTAGATATTAGGAGCCTCTTAGGTTTAGTGGGCTATTACCGAAAATTGTGAGTAGGCCCTCTTTTATTGTTGCTCCTATGACTTAGTTGACCCTAAGTAAGGCCATGTTGTGTCCAATATTTTGAGTAAGGCGATTTGATAGGTCCGGGAGTTGATATTTATTGTGTTATTCTTTGGTGTTAGTAGAATTTATGTGTATGAGGGTTGATCCTTGATCCCTCCCAATCGAGGAGATCTAAAACTATTTTAAGAAAAATTACATGGATTTTGCTTACTTTAATTTGGAAGTTTTAAATATTATGATTCCTAAATTTCTATTGATGCATTGGTAGTATTTATTGGATGATTGTAATGTGATTTAAACCATTATATGAGGATTTACTTTGGCTCTATGAAGATATAAGTATGCATGTTCCTTTTTTGAATTATTTATGCATGAGAGATTACACTATGGATTTAAATATAGAATTAATTATGTTTTCACTTCAAATTCATATTATAAATATTAATTTTGTAAATGGAGTCTTAATTACCTATGTCATTTCCTCATTGTTCATAGCCTATGCATTTATGTACATGGATTATTTTGAGAAATTGTGTTATGGCTAAGCCCAATTTTGTTTTATGGTCTGATTTTGAGAAAAGGTTGGTTATGACAATATTATGATCGCATATATGTATTTTATTTTGGCTCCTTAATCATTTTGGATGCTTGCACCATTTCAGTATATGAATGGGCTATTCCTATGCATAAGTATTATGACTATGAAATTATGATTTGGCATTTTAGCCTAAGTATGAATTATTATGAATGGTGTTTGACTTTTAAGCCCAATTTTGCATTGAAATGATTTAGAAAGAAAAATGACTATTGCCTCTTTGAAAGAATGTATATGTATATTATAAGTATTCTTGTGGGACAACGACTAAGCACTGATGGATTGAGAGAAAGGGGTCTATAAGGGTTGCCCCATGTTCTTGTTTCATAGAACCTTATCTTGTGATCTAGGTTGAACTTAGCTTGATGGATTGGAGGTCTTGTGGTAGTTTGGACTACTTGCATAGCATGCTTTCGATAAGTGTAAAATACGTAAGGTTGTAATATGATTTTTAAGGATGATCGATTTATTTGGTCAACTCCAATGGTGTAGTCACTTCCCTAAGGTTGATTTAAGGCTCGAGTTTTGTTCTAAATTGTGGAGGAGGGTAGGTGATATTCCGTAGTGCCTTTTTAAACTAGGAATGAGCATTTTGATTATTGATGGAGTTGTTAGGTGGGCTCGTGCACCGGTTGTGTCTTTTGGGTTTCATGAATAGGGTCTTAAAACCCTACCTTGGTATGTTTGTGGTAGTCTCTAGTGATGAGGCATTGATTTGTTTAGAGCTTGTGAATCATTTGGGGGTAGTGCTGCAAGCCTTGGGGAAATGAGAGGTTGTTTGCTAAATATGATAGGTGTGCATTGTGGATAGTAAGAAGGTGGTTAGAATTCTTAAGGATTATGAAATAGGTGTGCATTATTTTTCCCTAATTAGGCTAATGTTGCAGTTGGTGCTCTAAGTAGCCTAGCATATGTTATTGATGGTTCCAAGGAGGAGACTAGTGAGGTCCATCAGTTGGTTAGATTGGAAGTTAGGTTAAGGGAAGTTGAGCATGGTAGTATAATATTATTGATGGTTCCAAATCTTCTTGGGTTAAAAGGTCTAGATTAGGCAAAGCCTTGATTCCGCCTTATTAGAGTTGGAAGTTTTAAGTGAGAGAATGATAGAGTTGAGGTTGTCTCCCAAAGAGGATATGGTGGTTATGGTACCAAGTGCATTAGGGGTATTTAAGGTTGAAAATTTAGTTGAGGATTATGAGTCCTTATAAGAGTCTAGAGGGAGGTTTGGTAAGGTTGCATAAGTTTGGGAATTTGCCTATGGATGCAGATATGGTTTGTTCGGTTCTTCATGTTTCTAGGTTGAGGAGATATGTTAGTATCTCTAGTGCTATGGAACTCTTTGAGATGATGGGTGATGTGGAGGATACGTTGACTTGGAAGAAGGTCCCAGTGAAGATGTTGGATGGATGAATGGAGAAGTTGATTAATAAGGATGGTGTTCATTAAGACCCTCTTGAAAGGATCATCAGTCAAGGGTGTCTCCAAGGAATCCAAAGCAGTATTATAGGAGCAATATTCATACCCCACTCACTCTACTCAAGCCTAAGATATTGACTAAGTTCTTCATATGGTTCCACATCTTATATTTCAGCCCCTACGTCATTCATATGCATTAATGTTTAAATCGGCAAGTTCATGATAATTTTACACTTATGATTGAGATTTTGAAAATGGTGTTTACATGTTATCTTGCATTCTTGTTAGGGCTGATTGGTTCATGATCACTCTTATCTTGTACATCTCTTTTATATTCGTGGATGAATGTCCCCAATGAGGAGATAATATAACGACCCCAAAAAGTGTCCAAAAATATGCCTTGGAATGCCCAAAATTTTAATTTTTATATATCTCAAAATCCATTCATTATTTTGAAAATTTAACTTCCGAATTCTTGTTCGTAGGCTCCAAATTAGGGGGTTGGGTCTAAACCTTATTTTAGAATGAACGATGCACAATTTTAAAATTCCAAGTGACAAATTCCAGAATGAAATCTGCCTTACCCTCGCGATGCGCACCAGCTTTATTTTAATGCCAGTTTTCAGTTTCAGTCAAAGGATTTTAAGTCTTTGGCCTAAGTGTTCCCAAATGTGTTTTTTTCTATACTTAGCCTTATATTTCTCTGAAGATTCAAGTCTCAAACCCTCATTCTAAGCTAAGGTTCTCCTTCAAGGTTCTTCTTCAAAGCTTCAAGTCTCCATCTCCAATCTTCACCAAGTGCATCTCCAAGCTAAGATATGTGGGTTTATTTAATTGGTTATTCTTACCCATGATACCCAAGCCTAATCTTACATAAATTACATGATTTAAAGTTAATTTACAAATGGGTTGTTAATCATTATAAAATTCATCGCACACTATGTTAAAGCTATGTACAGTTGTGACTGTTTTGCCATATTTTAAGCTATAAATCTTTGATCTATTATAAGATTTGAGAATAGGGTTTTGATGTATATGTCATGATGGTGTTGCAAGGTGTTGATTGATGATTTTACAATGGATTTTCTTGCATGATTTCGTCTCTAAATTGAATGGTTTTATACTATTATTTCACACCCTCTAAGTGTTTGATAAAATGCCCGGATGCGATTGCTTGAGTAGTTGAAGGTCTAAAGCATGAGATATGATATGAATGACTACATCATGATGAAATGAGCTTATTATATGATATACTCTATATAAAGTGTTGCATTTGAGCATACTCGATCCGAGGAGACAAGATCCCGGCTAACTATGTTGGGGATTTATACTCATTAACCATGTGAGGGGTTTATACTTCATCACTGTGTTGGTAAGATGTGAATACCATCAACCATGTGAGAGTTTTATAGCACACAACCACCAAGGGGTTTATATCTTGAATAGCTAGCTTGGTCTCTTTTTCATATATGGTATCCTATATGAGCATGATTTACTTAAGCATGTTTTACTTAAGTATTGAACATACATGCCTTATTGTTATATTATGGCTATTGCTTTATATTATGCATTTTAATTATAATGCCTACTTATTATTACACTGCATCCTACAAACTAGTATATTCAAATGTATTAAAGCATACTCTTGCCTACATGATATTACCATGTAGGGATCGAAGCCCAAGTTGATCATCCCTCTCCTCCACGTGGCTAGTTCGGTACTACTCAAGCTAGTTGGTGAGTCCTCTACTTTAGGAACCTTGTTATATGTTTCTCTTATTATGTATCAAAATACTCTTCTTTACTTACTATTTTGACCATGAGGGTAAGTCCGATTACTTTTTCTTGGCCCCCGCTCTTTTCTACTTAATAGTGGTATTATTGGACATGTTGTGTATCTATGATGTGAGCCTTGAATCTTGTCCCTTGATTACGATGTTGTGCAAGATTTTCCCTTAGTCTCATTACCCCTATTTCTACTCTTTATGTCATTTAAATGCTTTCGCGATTAATAATGTGTAATGATAAGTTAAGAGGCTTGTTTAGGGACCCTTCGGGCTCCCCATTCATCTTGTCACATCTAGTCCGTATTTTGGGTCATGACAGTATCATACCTTATAATGAATGTAAGTTTAGATACAAAATACTCATTAAATACTTTACTTCAATGTCTATGAAGCCTCTACTCAATCGTCTAGA
Source organism: Solanum sejunctum (assembly GCA_025642045.1). Taxonomy (NCBI): domain Eukaryota; kingdom Viridiplantae; phylum Streptophyta; class Magnoliopsida; order Solanales; family Solanaceae; genus Solanum; species Solanum sejunctum. The sequence continues at coordinate 10,475 of JAOTQJ010192854.1, forward strand.
ATAGTGCTAAGACAGGCCATGGAAACCTTAATCAAAATGTAATTAAAGTACTCAACAATAATAAGAAGATAGCAAGGCTCCTCTGAAATGTAAGGGAGGGCTCACCAACTCTGGAAGTGTACTCAACTAGATCTCAACAATGTATGGGATAAAGTCCTCTATCACCTGTATCTGTATCATAAAAATGATGTATGTCTAAATGGACGTTAGTACATGGAATATACTGATATGTAAATGTCTCAAAAAAATTAAAGCTCAAATCATTCACCTCGACTCAATAACTCATGCTCAAAATAGTTTATGCAAGTTTTATAGTAAAATCATGCTTTTAAAATAGGCTCAGTAAAATAGACTCAGTTTAAATCTCATGCTCATAAAAATATCGCTTAGGAGTTTCTCTAACTGACATTCCTCATCCTACCACCTTTCATTAGGTGATGCACAATGAATAGTCATCGTTGCCACGCCTACCCTTAACTTGGCGCAGAAAAGGGCGATCAACCTTAACCTCGCTCCCTTGGATCCTTAGAGAGTGTCCACTTACGGAACAAGAGTTGCCAGTATTATGCTTAAATGACTATCCTATGTTGGCAAACATAGTTCTAAGGAGCACCTCAATCACCCAACTCAGTGGTCAATACTCCTCCCAAGACTAAAACATGATCGACTCCTCAATCAACTAGTCAATCAGCTTAAAACTTAACCACATAGGTCCATCTCATCTCAACTATCTCAATTACTAAATAATTAAATAAATCAATGAAACCAATCAACTCGACTCAGACTCACTCAAATAGACTTCTCATATAGTGCATGCTAGATAATCATATATAATAATATACATATGACTCAAATGCAAAATGCTTCTTATGCTTAATCATACTCAAATTTACTCGACTTAGTTTGAAATCTCATGTTCAAAATAATACTGCTTGGGAGTTTCTATAACCAGCATTACTCATCCCAACATCTTTAATTAGGTGATGCACAACATATGGGTATCATTGCCACGCCCGCCCTTAACTTGCCACAGAAAAGGGTGATCAACCTCAACCTCGCTCCCTCGGATCCTAAGAGAGTGTCACTTATCGGACAAGAGTCTCCAGTATTATGCTAAAATGACTTGGTAAACATAGTTCTGGGGTGCACCTCAATCACCCAACTTGGTGCTCAATACTTCTCCCAAGACTAAAATATGATCAACTCCTCAATCAACTCATCAATCAACTCAAAACTCAACTACATAAGGTCATCTCATCTCAACTCATCTCAATTACTCAACAATTCATCAATGCAACAAATCAACGCAACTCAAACTCAAACAGTTATTCAGACTCACTCAAATGGACTCCTTATATAGTGCATGTTAGATAGTCATTTGTAGTAATATATATGACTCAAATGCAACATGCTTCTCATGCTTAATCATACTCAAATTTACTCCACTCAACATGCTCAATTTATGCATACAATTTCCATAAAAAAAGACATGTAATTTAGGACTCATGCTATCAAGGATGAAAATACATATACAAATCTCATATTATAATACTCATTTAATGCGAGAGATTACCTCATGTAGTATAATAAGACTTCATGATAGATACAAGGATTTTATTAATAAAATAGTAAAGTTCTCAAAATCTCACCTTTTTTTCCCCCAAAAATGAATCAAGAAAGTGAAAGTGCGTGTGAAGGAAAGGTTTCACACTTTGGTAAGTCTTACACACCTGGTAATTGAAGAATAACTAAACCCCGATCAATCCTTTCTATTGAATAGTAAACCCTAGCTTCGTGCTCCTCTCCTATTTGATCTTAAAAACCCTCAAGTTGAAAAAAAGGTAAAATAATGACCTAGGGTTTGCTTTTAAGGCTTTATACAAGCCAAAATCCATATAGGATTTATTGGAAAAGGTTCCAAAATGGACAAAAATGCCCCTCATTAACTTAGTCAAAAGGGTCTTCAAAACCCCTACTACTACTCATAGTCCTCACTACTAGTCATAACTGCTCCTCGTAGAATGGATGTTTCAAAATACTAAATCACTGGAAGTTTTAATGAAACCCCTTATTACGAGTCTGAGCCCCCAATACGAGTCGTAACTGACCTCTCATGGATGGAGGGATCTTGCAACATAGAACACTAGAACTAGCTATAAAATCCTCCCTACGAGTCATTGTGGGGTCTATGAGTCATATATTCATCTCGTAGCTAAAGGGCCCTGAAACTTTGAGTTACTAAAATTCCCTATGGGACCCCTCTTTATGACTCATAATCCTCTCTATGACCCGTAATGCCTTTTGTAAGTCTGATTCCGTAGTTTTTCTTTGATTTTCTCAATATCATCTCAATATCATCTATATATACTCATCCAAATCAAATACAAAAAAATTAAAGGGTGTTACATTATCTCTCCCTTGAAATCATTCGTCCTTGAATAACAAGAAGGATAGCGAGATAGGACAAGGCATGAATCTCTTTATGGGCTCTAACAATCAGCCAGTTCTCATCTCACTCATACAATCAACAAATTAAGAATTCATCAAGTAACATAATCAAATAGTCATCAAAGAACATCAATCCTCTTTCGGACTAGAGAACTCTATCATCTATCGCCTGGAAAGTGAAAAGAGGATTTAAGGAATGGAAATTAAGAATTTAGAGGGAAATATTAACCATCAACTCTTTCATCATCAGTAGAAAGGAATAAGTGAGGATATTTGGCCTTCATGTCCTCCTTTGCCTCCCAAGTAGCTTCCTCTACAAATTGGTTCCTCCACAATACCTTGACAGATGCAATATCTTTGTTCCTGAACTTGTGAACCTAATGATCAAAGATCTTAGCTAGGATCTCTTTATAACTCAGGTTGTCTCTCACTCTAATACTCTCAATAGGCACAGCCAACTGTGGATCTCCCAAACACTTCTTGAGCATGGAAATGTGAAAGACTGGGTGGATGGCCTCTAACTCCGATGATATCTCTGACTTATATGCCATATTGCCCACTCTCTTTACAATATGATAAGGACCAATATAGCTCGGACTCAACTTTCCTTCCTTTCTGAATCTCATCACACCTTTCGTGGATGACACTTTCAAATATACCCAATTGTTGGCCTCAAACTCTAAATCTATCCTTCTGACATCAGTATAGGACTTGAGCCTGCTCTACGCAGTCCTTATCTTCTCTCGAATGATTTCATCTTCTCCATAGCTTGGTGAACCAGGTCTGGACCAATTAACTCTGCTTCACCTACTCAAATAATCCAATCGGCAACCTACACTTCCTCCATTATAGTGCCTCATATGGAGCCATCTGAATGCTCGAATGAAAGCTGTTGTTGTAGGTGAACTACATCAAAGGAAAGTTACATCCTGATTACCTTCAAAGTCAATAGCATAGGCTCTCAACATATCCTACGGGATCTAAATTATACTATTTGCCTGGCTATCTATCCGAGGGTAGAAAGTTGTGCTAAGGAGAACCTTCGTACCCAAACAGTCACGACACAAGCCTAGGGCCTAGACGTGACACAACGAATAGGAACTTCAAAGAGGCCCCAAATAAGCCTCTTAGCATATCATACACACATTCTTAGTTGCGGAAGCAAACTCAACAATAACAAAATATAATAAAGAGGGAAAACGAGACTAAGGGAATTCTTTGATAGCATAAAACATGGAGGAGTCAAAGCTCAAAACATAATTACATCATTTGTTCCAACAACACCTATAAACATAGATTTAAGTGGGGGCTAAGACACTTTTCGGGCTCACCTTTATGGTATAAAGAGTTCAACATAAAGAAAAACAAGTGACAAGAGTGATATCATTAATGTCCTCGAACTTGAGTACTCACCAAATCTCTTCTTTCAAATGATAAGACTAGCCACGTAGATGATGATCAAGAGGTGCTCTAGTTCCTACATGGTAACATTATGTAGGCATAAAATATGCATTAGTATGCTTGAATATACTAAGTATATAGTATGTAATTCAATAATAGATAGGCAACATAGTCAAAATGCATAATTATAATTAAGGGATAAGTATAATAAAAACATGGCATGCATGATCAATGGTTAAAGTAGAACATTTTGTATAGAACATGTTACATATGTAGGAAAAGACATCATCATAGATCAAGCAAACTATTACTTGGAATCCAAGGCATATCACACCCTTGGAAAGTGATTGAGGTATCTACCTCTTAATTAGTAGATGGGCATAGCACCCCCCATTAAAGTGGTCAAGGTATATACCCCTCAACATGGTAGATGGGCATAGCCCCGCTCCCAATCAAAGTGGCCAAGGTATATATCCCTCAATATGGTATATGAGCATACCATCCCCCAATCAAAGTGACCAAGCTATATACACAAAATATGGTAGATGGGCATAGCACCCCCATCCCATCAAAGTGGCCAAGGTATATACCCCTCAACATGGTAGATGGGCATAGCACACCCTATCAAAGTGGTTGAGGCATATCACCCCCTCAACAAGGTGTGGTCAACTTGCAATACTATAGATACTTTTCATGAAATCAATACATACGTATCCCTTCATCACTATAGAGTCAAATCATAATCCATACAATAGACCATCAATAGCTCAAGAATTCTTATCAAGACATTTTATCAAATACTTGGTAGATGTGTAATGCTAGTTCAAAACCATGCACTTCAAGAATGAAATCATATGAGAAAACTCAATGTAAATCAACCCATAAACACTTAGTAACACCTTCATGCAAGATACATTAAAACCCCTCATCAAAGCTCATAATAGATCATATATTCATAGCTCAAAACATTCTTAAACAATCAACATCTTATGAAACTTCAACATAGTTTATAATAAAATTTCGTAGTAGGAGATACCTATAGTTAATCTAACTTGGAAACATGCAATTTACATAAAAAGGAAGATTGGGCAGCATGGGTGGAAGAACCCAATGGTTGAAGCCCACATACCTCAAATTTGGGGATTCCCTTGATGAAGATTTGAATGAGAACTTAAAGCTTGATTGAAATTCTTGAGATCCAGAAATGAATTTGGAACACTTGAATTTGGATGAAATATTTGGGTAAGTGTTAGGGAGGGTTTTGAGAGTGTCTTGAATGATATCGAGTTGAAAAATGACCAAGTATGGGTGTTTTAACGCATAAGAGCGCATGCACTCAAGACCCTAAGGCCTTAGGCTGAAACTGAAAAATTGGCATCAAAATAACACTGATTCGCGCCACTAACACGTCTCGGTCAAGATGCGGATCAACACTGGATAAACAAATTTTTGAAAATTTATTTTTTGCTATGGTTGCTATAAAATTGGGATTATACCCATTCTCAGCCTAATTTTGCCCCTTGATAACAAATATGAAGTCAGATTTTCAATATCCCGCACAAATGTTGATACATATGGAAATTATGATTATGAATATTTCTAACGGACATTTTTGGGCATTTTGGGGTATTTCAATATCTCCCCCTAGGAATATTCATCCCTGAATATCAAAGAAGCATACATAAGAGAAGTAATCATGAAGATTTTAGCCTGACATAGATGCAACAATTCATTTAAACATCACTTCAAAAATCCCAACATAAATGTCAAAATCACCATAAATTTCTCAACATAAATGTGAATGCATGCAAATCACATAAGAGATGAAACTTAAGACTTGAAATCATGTAGGGGACTTAAATAAGTACCTTAGGCTTAAGTAGACTGAAAGTGATATGGGTAATGCTTTTGTACATCCACCTCGACTTCCCATGTGGGGCTTTCAACTTCTTGGTTTTTCCAAAGGACCTTGATGGAAGCTACATCCTTGTTCATCAACCTCTTCACTTGTCTATCAAACATTTCTACCGGAACCTCTTAATAAGTCAAATTATCTTCAACTACACCCACAACATCCAAAGAACAATGGTACTTCGATCACTCATACACTTCCTCAACATAGATAGATGAAAGACCAGATGAAGCATACTCATATCATTGGGAAATTCTAGCTCATAGGACACCTTACCAATCTTTCTCAATGGTCTATAAGGACCCACAAATCTTGGACTTAATTTACTCTTCTTGCCAAACTGGACAATATCTTTCATGAGTGAGACCTTTAAATAGATCCAATCACCAACTTTAAATTCAAAATCCCTTCTCCTCACATTGGAATAGGACTTTCATCGACTTTGGCTATTTTCAAGATCTCCCTTATCAACCTCAACTTCTCCAAGGCTTTCATGACTATTTTAGGACCCAATAAAGCCATTTCCCCCACCTCAAACCATCCAACCGGGGATCTATAATGTCTACCATAAAGAGCCTCAAAAGAAGCCATACCAATGCTTGAGTGATAACTATTATTGTAAGCAAACTCAATGAGTGGAAGATGTTCATCCCAACTACCCTTGAACTCCAAAACATAAGCTCTAAGTATATCCTCAAGAGTTTGGATAGTTCTTTTTGCTTGGTCATCTGTTTGAGGGTGAAAGGTCATATAAGCTTAAACTTGGTACCAAGACCTCTTTGGAAGGACCCCCAAAAGTGAGAACTGAATTGAGCACCATAATACAATATGATAGACAAAGGCACCGCATGCAATCTAACCAATTCATGAATATACGACTTAGCTTAATCTTCGGCACCGTAAGTAGTATTAACCAGTAGGAAATAACTTTGTTATTATATCAACAACCACCCAAATAGAATCAAAATGCTTTCTAGTCTTACGCAACCCAACCATAAAATCCATATTGATTTCCTCCTATTTCCAAGTAGGAATCTCTATATCTTTGTCTAGGTCACCCAACCTTTGATTCTTGGCTTTCACTTATTGGCAATTATGATAACCGAATAAAATCTTAGCAATATCTATCTTCAGACCACCTCACCAAAATACTTTCCTCAAATATCTGTAAATGTTTGTAGGACCGGGGTGAATAGAATAGGAAGAACTATGAGCTTTATCTAAAATCTTCTTTCTCAAGTCATCAACACTAGGAACACACAATCTACCTTGGTACCTAATGTCACCATCTCTCCTTTGGGAGAAAACCTCCACCTTACTATCTCTCACCAAGTCCTTCAACTCTAGTAAGGCAGGGTTAAGATCTTGTTTTGCCTTTACCTCCTCAATCAATAAAGATTTAGAACCATCAACAACTAATACACCATCATTGTCAACCTCCACTAAGCTAACTCCCAATCTAGCCAACTGATGAACCCATCTAGCCACCTCCTTGCCACTATCACCAACATGTTCTAAGCTACCCATAGACACCCTACTTAGAGCATCGCCATAACATTTGCCTTATCGGGGTGATAATGCATACTCTTATCATAATCTTTAAGGAGATATAACCACTTTCTTTGTCTCAAGTTAAGATTTTCTTGAGTGAACACATATTAGAGACTCTTATGATCGCTAAACACATCAACATGAGATTCATACAAATAATGACGCCAAATTTTCAAAGCAAATACCACAACGACCAATTTAAGATCATAGGTAGGATAATTCTTTTCACGTACCATAAGTTGCCTAGAGGCATATGCTATCACCTTACCATTTTGCATCAAAACACAACCCAAACTAATTCTTGAGGCATCACAATACACAACAAACCCTTCCAACCCTTCTAGTAAAGCTAAGATAGAAGCGGAGAGAAGCTTATCTTTCAAAGTTTAGAAACTCTTTTGACATTCATCGGTACACACAAATTTTGCCTTCTTTTGAGTCAAATTAGTCATAGGAGAAGTAATAAAGAGAACCTATTTCACAAACCTCCGATAATAACCCATTAAGCCTAATAGCAATAACAACAACAACATACCAAGTGGAATCCTACAAGTAAGGTCTGGGGAGGGTAGAATGTATGCAGACCTTACCACTACCTCATAGAAGTAGAGAGGTTATTTCCTCGAAACCTTTGTCTCAAAAACCCATAAGCAAAATAAACTAAATATGATAAAAAGGAAAGGAAAGGGAATAGAAAGATTGACTAATAATGAAAAGCACATAACAATATGTAACTATGATAAATTTAACACATATCCGACTGATAATGATAACATATGATATACCACACTGCTACCCTACTATACCTAGAGCCAGACATCCACCTAACCTTACCAAGCAATTATCTTGCTACTCTAATTCGCGAACTCTACTCCTTTCTATCTAAGGTCATGTCCTCGGTGAGATTAAGTTTCGTCATATCCTGTCTAATCACCTCCTCCCCAATACTTCTTTGATCTACCTCTACCCCTCCATGTAGTTCCCTAAACCAATCTCTCACACCTTCTAATAGGAGCATATGTACTCCTTCTCTGCACATGTCCAAACCATAACAATCTCTCTTCCCTTATCTTATCGGCCACAGGGGCCACCTCTAGCTTCTCTCGAATGATCTCATTCCTAATCTTATCACTCCTAGTGTGACCATACATCCATCTCAACATCCTCATCTCTGCGATATGCATCTTCTAAACATGTGCATTTATTATTTGTCAACACTCCAGCCTATACAGCAAAGATGCTCTAACCACCATTCTGTAAAACTTACCTTTGAGTTTAGGTGGTATCTTCTTGTCAAACAATACTCCCGACGCAATCCTCCATTTAGTCCATGCTACCCCAATATGATGTGTGACATCATCATCGATATCGCCACTTCTTTGGATGACGAACCTCAGATACTTAAAGTTTTCCCTCTTGGGTATAGGTTGAGTGGCAAGCCTCACATCAATGTCTACTTCATCCCTTGCAACACTGAATTTCCACTCCAAGTATTCTATTTTGGTCCTACTCAATTTGAATTCTTTGGACTCCAAGGCGTGTCTCCAAGCCTCCAACCTATCATTAACTTTAGTCCAAGTTTCATCAATCAGGACTATGTCATCTGCAAATAGTATACACCATAGAACCTCCGCTTGGATAGATCCCGATAGCTTATCCATCACCAAGGCAAACAAAAAAGGGCTCAACACAGATCCTTAAAAGAGTCCCATCTCAATAGGAAAATACTCTAAGTCTCCTCCCATCGTTCTTACCTGAGTTTTGGCTCTGTTATACATGTCCTTAATCACCTTGATATATGCCATAGGGATGCCTTTCACCTCTAGAAACTTCCATAGGATATCCCTTGGAACCTTGTCATAGGCCTTCTCGAGATCAATGAACACCATATGAAGGTCCTTCTTTCTTTCCCTATATTTCTCCATTAACCTCCGGACAAGATGAATTGTTCAGTAGTCAACTACCCCAGCATGAATCTGAACTAATTCTCTGAATTAGACACTACTTTTCTCACCCTGATCTCCATAACTCTCACCAATACTTTTATCGTGCGACTTAGTAACTTGATACCCCTATAATTGTTATAGTTTTGAATATCCCTTTGTTCTTGTACCATGGAACCATTGTACTCCTCCTCCATTCATCAAGCATCTTAGCAGTCTTCATAATAGAATTGAACAATCTAGTCAACCACTCTATGCCATCCTTGACCATGTTCTTCCAAAAATCTATCGGAATCTCATCATGTTGGATCATCCTCCCTCTCTTCATCCAACTAATAGCCCTTCTAACTTATCAACTCTAAATTGCTTGGAATAATCAAAATAATGATGACTTTAGGAATGTGCCAACTCTGAACCCGCTACGCCCAAGAAACTTCTAATATTTGATAGGGTCAAAGGTCTTAGGATCCACCTTAATGCCATCACCTGACACCACATGACATAGAAAAGCAACCTCTTTCAACGAAAACTCATATTTTTCATATTTATCATACAATTTCTCCTCCCTCAAGATTTGCTAGACCGCCTTCAAGTGATCCACATACTTCTCCTCACTATGGGAATAGATCAAGACATCATCAATAAAAACCATCACACACAGATCATGGTAGGGTTCAAAGACCCTATTCATAAGATCCATGAATATAGCTAGTGTAGTAGTCCATCCGAAAGACATAACCACAAACTCAAAGTGCCCATACCTTATCTGGAAGGTCGTCTTGGGAATGTCGTACTCCCTCACTTTCACGAGGTGATACCCGAACCAAAGATCAATCTTAGAGAAATGACTAGCCCCTTAAAGTTGGTTAATAGGATCATCAATCCTTGGTAGAGGGTACTTATTCTTTATTCACCCTATTAAGTTATTGGTAATTAATGCATATTCTAAGAGTACCATCCTTCTTCTTCACAAGCAATATCAGTGCTCCCCAAGGTGATTGACTAGGCCTTATAAAACCTTTCTCTAACAAATTCCTTAATTGTTCTTTCAACTCCTTCAAATACGTTGGGGCCATACCGTAAGGGAGAATAGAAATGGGCTGAGTATCAGGAAGGAGGTCTATGCCAAAATCTATTTTCCTTTTGGGAGGACACTGGGAAGCTCTTTGGGAAAGACATCAAGGAATTCATTAACTATTAGAATTGATTATATGGGAAGGACTTTAGACTCAACATCCCTAACCCTCAAAGATGATATAGACACTCCTTATAAATCAACTTTGGGGCTTTAATGCAACAAATGAATCTACCCTTGACCACCACATCATGACTCACCTACTCAAGGACTAGTTCATTAGAGAATAAGAATTTGACCCTATGGGTTTCTACAATCAATAAAAGCATAATATGCATGCAACCAATCCATCCTAAGAATGATATCAAAATCCACCATATCTAATTCAATAAAATCACAAGGCAAGATTTTATGCAAAAT
>JAOTQJ010192865.1:3401-17998 GCA_025642045.1 Solanum sejunctum
TGAGGGAAAAGAAGGGGAGTTCTAGGAATGGGTTTCAACTTTTGTGGTATCACTACAGCATCACCTGCCTCATCCTTGGCATGAAAATCTCTAGTTTTTGTATTGTTGCTATCAAATATATCCTTATGAAAATCATTATCATGAATCGATATCGGAGGGTCAATGGTCTGTTTGCCACCACGAGTGGCATAAACTTCCCCTCATTACATTAGATTCTAGACTGTGTTGCTGGGTAGTATACGTTTGTGGCTCTGGTTTAATTAAGTCTATATCTGACTAAACTTTTGCTCCAACTGCTTGATAGCAACAAAATGAGATTTGATTTGATAATTAATATTGGAGATGTTAGATTTCATCTCCTTTAAGGTCTCATCTTGAGCGTCAGTCTTCTTCAACAGTCGATCAAACATCTCCTCAACTCTAGAGCTACCAGTACTCAAATCTAAATTATGTTGTGGCACATACGGACCATTTCTTTGCCCATCTCTGTGTCCCTAATCAATATCTCTGTCTTAGCCCCTGTTCATATAATTGTAGGTTTCTCAATTGTTATCTCTGAAGACGCCATCCTTATTAAAGTTTTGACCTTGGTTTCCTAGACCTTGGTGCCAATTGTCTTGATTGGACCCTTGGGCATTCATCTGGAAACCTGCCATCTGATTAGTGACAAAGCAAGTGTCCTCTTCATACTAAGGCTCCTCATACATGGGTGCTCATGAATGATAATGAGCTACTGCATTCACACGTTCTTCATTCTGCTTTATCAACAATTCCACATTGGTACTATTTCGAGCAAGCTCTTGCATCATATCCTCATTTATCTTGGCTTACGCTCAATTAGTATTGACTGCGAATGACAACTTCATTATTCACTTATCTCTTGTCCCCCATGCACTATTTGTCTTGACCACTTTTCCCAACCTTTCAGCAATCATCAAAAATGGACGATTTAAAAATGAGCCTCCTATGATATTGTCAGCGACAACTTTGCTATTTTTGTTCATGGATTGATAACAAGATCTCCACTAAGATGTCATCAACAATCTTGTAATTAGGGACACTCGTCAGGCACATATGAAACTCTGTCATATAGTGCTGATCGAATCACAAGGTAGTTGCTCAAAATTATTGATCTGGTCCTTCAACTTCAGCTTCTTTGATATCAGAAAGATCCTCTCCAAAAAGGCCTTATGCAGTTCTGCCCAGCTAGTGATCGAATTCTATAGGAGCTTTGATAACCATAGCATTGCATTGCCTGCTTGAGACAATGGGAAGATATGGAGCCCAAAAATATCCATAGACAGGTTCTGGGATTCCCATCATACTCTTACAAACGAAGACAACATTGTGGAAATGGTTATGCAGATCCTCTAATGGTAGGGTCACGATCAATACATAATTTTGCAATATTTGGAGTAATACACTCGAAATAATGAACTTTTCATCATCTAGTAGTGAAGGTAACACAATAGCTCCAGTGACATCCATCACCATAGGATCAAGCTGATATTCATTCCATATATGAGCCGCGACTTAAAGATATTGTGGTGGTGGATTAATGTCCTCAAGCTGAGGTGGGTTATTATTGTTGTCATTATTGTTTTGATTCAGTGTTGCATTCACTGTCTCATTTCCAACATTGTTCGTGGCATTATGGGCTATTCTTCTCAGTGTCTTATGGATCTTAGGGATAAACAAAGACAAAGGTATACCTTGACTTTGAGTGTTGTTCACACACCATACCTATACGCTGAAACAAAATTAAAAAAAATCAGTCTAACTGTATTCCCCGACAGCGGCACCAAAATCTTGATGTTGCCTAAGCTACACTGATTGTTGAAGGTTAATGTGGTTGTTATCAAGATATATAACCTAACAAAAGCAATGATCGGATCCCATAGGGAATATGATAAAGTCAAAGTAATTTCATGCAAGTTGAGTTAATTAACCTACTTATCGTAATTTATAGAAAGTAAACCTAAACTAGAACAATTGTTGTGAAACCAGCAAGAAGAGTAACTAGAGTATTATATTTCCCATGATTCCTTCACTTCGTATTACGAGATAACCATAATCTTTTCTAGTATGTTGCATACAAAACAATAAGTTAAGTTTACCAAATCTTTTAATCCAGGCGAGCGCTAAATTTTACTACATGATTTGATATATCCACTAGTGTGACATTACTAACCCTCACCTATTTTCCCAGTACAACCTCCCTTGATCTAGTTTAGTTGAATATATGAGAAGAAATCGATCAAATCCTATTAGTTAATCTCTTTTTCTATTCATTACTACCTTGGTCCAGTCAGTAACAACTAGGTGAGTTCTAATGTTGGCCACCACTAAAAATCAATCAAAATGTAAAGAATGAATTAATACATGTATGCACATTTTTTGAGAATTACAAATTATCCGATTTTACATTGTTAGTTCTTCATGGTTGTCACAACCCTAGTTGTGGATTTATCTATGCATAAGCATTGTAGATACAGGAATCATTATATGGAATAACATAATTAAGCAAGTATAAAGATGAATTTAAGAACAAGAAATCCAAAACACTTCATAAGAAATCACAGAGTTGCTTTCCAAGTGTTTCTAAGAACTTTCTCATGGTTTCTGGCCGTTCTCCTTCATTCTCTACTGAAAATAAACTTGAAAACCTATTTATAATAATGAAAATACAAGACTAAAAGAAAATAAAAAAATTTGATTTGGCAGGTAATACAGGCAGGGTTACGAGCCGTACTAACTTTTATGGGCCATACCGGGGCTTCATAAACTTTATTCTTCAAAATTGGGCACAACTTCTATGAGACCTTTTTACTGTCCGTATTCAGGCTTATGGGTCCATATAGGATTTGGTATGATGACTTTCTATCCCATATTTTGATCCTTAGGGTAGGGAACCTCATCCACGACTCGTACAAATTTCCATGGCTCGTCTGAAAATTCATAGATGCAATTTTAGAAAATCAACCTTTACTAGATTTCAATCTCAAACCCACTCTTCAATGCGTGAAAATTTCCACGATGCATAGAGAGGTTTATTTATCAAAAAAATGTAGCAATTATAATACTTAGCACAAAATCTTACCAAATCCTATAATATTGAAAAATAAATATAAAAACACATCAAACCCACAGACATTGCTTTGAGAGAACACAAAATTTCAAGTTTTTAAGCATTAAAAGTGCTCTATTTTGATAGCATATCCGATCTAAACTAGTATAAAATATCAGGTATTGAATTTTCTTTTACATACTTTAATTTCTACATTTTTTTGTTACTTCTTTAGTTGACTATCAACTAAGACAATTGAGTAATTGATAAAATAAAAAAGGTATGAAATTCAATTCACCCCCTCTTGCATTTTTAATTGGTATCAGAACTTTATCTCACTACACCTTTTGTTTAACCACAGATGTGAAAAGATCATGGAAAATCAAACACAAACTATTGGAGCACTTTTCCAAGAGGGAACCTCTCAGACTAAACCACCCTAATTCAATGAAAAGCACTTCTCTCATTGGAAATTAAGAATGGAAATATTCATTAAATCTTATGATGTTAAGGTCTGGAGAGTGATCAAACTAGGTGATATTCCCATTCCGGTGGCCAAGCCTTCAAATGAGGGCCAATCAAGCACTGAAAATAGCCAGACACCAGCTAAACCAAGTTAGAAAATGACATTAATGAGCAAATACAATTCATATAAATAAACTCAAGGACTAAAAATGTTCTCTACAATGCGATTAGTGGTATGAAATATGAAAATATCTCAAGTTATGAAACTGCTAAGGAAATATGGGATAAACTGAAAGTTATCTATGAAGGAACTAATAAAGTAAAAGAAACTATTATCAATCTCCTTGTTTATGAATATGAACTATTTTAAATGAAAGAAGGTCAATCAGTTGAGAACATGTTCACTTGTCTCTACAAGATTATTGGTGAACTCAAAGCTGCTGGAAAAGAATAACCTCCTATTGAATACATCATGAGGATACTCAAAAGTTTGCCTCAGCAATGGCATGCCAAAGTTGTTGCTTTTGAGAGCATGGATCTGAAAAGCCTCACCTGTGATGAAGTCAGGGGTAATATTATTGCTTTTGGGAAAACTCATCTTAAGAAAAAGGGAAAAGAGGATGATAAGGAAAAGTCTATTGCATTCAAAGACTCAAATGAAAATCAGGAGGAAGAAGAAGAGTTCAACAAAGATAAAATTGCACTGATTACTAAATTTGTTAGTTAGGACCATCTCTCTTCTGTGGATGCTCATATTGATGCCTTCGAGCCAAGGGTACAGTAGAGCTTGAACATAGGTCGACCATCAAGTTTGACGTCTATCTAGATATATATCTAGCAGGTCTGGGCTGATATGATAGCAACACCAATCATATTTCTAGAGACCACACCCAAGGTGCCAATGGCAGGTGTTTTTGCTCCTAATGAACCTATTTAGCCTTCCAATGAGAAGAGGTCCTACACATACGATGATCCCGTTGCTACACGATTTCTTATGGGGCTGACTGAGTAGTAGTAGCTCAAGTTTGTCTTGAGGGAGTTGAGACAAGAGGCGGAGATGCAATGAGCTCATGAGGTAGAGCAGGTGAGGCTTGCTAGTCCCTTCGGATAGACTACTACTTCAAAGAAGACTACCCCATAGGAGGAAGGTGGTATGATTCAACCACACACCAATGCTTAGACACCCAGGTATGATTTTTGACTCCTTTATGTTTTTTTTTCTTGGATTGAGTGCATTATGGACAGTGCACATTTATTTCAATGGGGGTGTGGGTAGTTATAAGCCTCAGTGAAGTATGAGTAGCTTGGGTCCATAACTACCCCAATTTTGATCTTGGGGTTTTTTTTGCCTGTGTACTTTTTCCTCGTGTATATTTACTTTCTATTGAACCGGCATGTTAAAGTAGTATTTGTAGCATATAGTACTAATACCAGTGACATATAACATATTTTTGTGTTTTATTAAAAAAAATGGTACCCACTAAAAATTTTAATTAGTAGTTTAGATAGAAACCATGCATGTTTAGGTGTGTTGACGTCTGTTCTGATAAATAAGGATAACTATGAGATAAAAGCATATATGAGATCTTCTATTGGTAATATACTTAGTCCAATGTGAGTGTGAGCTTGAAATTGCAAAATTCATGTGTTGTGTGCTAATTCAGAACATGCCCTGCTACTCTAAGTTAGACTGTAGATTAATTCGATTAAGAAAGTATCTTAAGACATTGTTCTTAGAATCTGACCTAGCCTAAATGACCACCAAAAATTGCATAATATCCTTTGAGCGTAGCAAGTACCTATTCTTTTCAAAAACCTAATTTACCTAGCCTCCTTAGCTCTAACATCCTGAAATTCGCCCTGGTCCTTCCTTGAACATTATGCACCTTGATTGAGCTAAAAAACCTAAGTTGAGGGTGGCTACCAAAAGTGGCCTTGGTTTGGAGGATGGATATTTTGTACATAAACTTAGGCCAAAAGCCTAAGTTGAGGGTGCTGGTGTAAGGGTAGGACACAAATACAAGGGGGAAGTTACTGATATAGAGAAAAAGGGAAAATGACATACTGGGTGCAAGAAACATAAGTGAGGCCTTAGTTGTATGCTAAAGAGAAAAATGAAGTGTAAAAGCAAGGCAAAGGCTGAAAAAATGAAAACAAAGCACCCAAAAAAGCTTTAAATAGGATAAAGGGATAATGAGGTGAAAATAACATAGTTGGTAGGCAAAAGTGTAGGAAAACGTAGCATCAAGGAGGGTCTTTAGTCACTATATTCCTAAAATACCATACCAAAGCCCTTGATCCTATGTTACAAGCCTACAAAGTCCAAAAGTGATCCTAGTCCAAGTAGTTGAAAGTATTAGTATGAGTATAGGGGCAAGCCTATGGTATTAGGTATGCTGCATGAATATATTTTGTGAGAGTGAGTTATTTTGCATAGTCCTAAGGTTATATATGAAAACATCATTGAGTGTCAGACATAGGTCTTCTTTCTGTGAGGGAACTTGTATTACATTATTAGCAATTAGGCTTATTCAATGATTGTGGATTTTGAAAATACCTCACTTTTCATAGTTATGTTGTTACATGCACTAGTCTATGTTGGTTTGCTAGATGGCTATCTCATCCTATTTTGAAATGGTGGCATGGGTATCTGAGATTGGAATTGATATGATGTATGCCATTGGGTTGAGGTCTATGTGTTACTGTGTTACCTATGTAGTCTAAGTCCACCTCTTGAGAACAAGCAACAATTTTAAGTTAAAGGTGTTTTTATGCTATCAAAATTTAGCACTTTTGATGGTTAAAACTTAGAATTTGGTGTAAATACAAACACTTTTAATGCTTAAAACTTAGAATTTTATGTATTATCAATGCGATGTTAGTTGGTTTTATGTGTGTTTGTGTTATTTTTCCACGATTCCACATTTGGCATTGATTTTTGGGAAGAAAGATAGAAGTTATTGATTTTTGAAGTAGTACGAGCCCCTTTATAGGCCTAGCTTATTCTGTAGGTCGTGAAGTGGGTTTCATGGACAACTCCAGTGAGGGGTTATTTTATAAAGTTGATTCTACAAATATGCAGACTAGTCGTAGATTAATTTAATAGTTGTAGGACATGGTTCGTGCCTTAAGAATTAAAGATTAGGACTTTGTGAAGATTCATCAGACGAAATCACCCCGTACAGGTTGTAAACTACTTTACAAGTCGAAGAGAGCTATTGTAAATATGAAGTCCAAATTTCCAATGACACTCTATGATACCCAGTTATGGGCCGTGGACTGCAAAACGGCCCGTAAAACCCTTTCTTGAGGCATGACAACCAGTTATCCTATTATGTTTAGAACTTATATTTTACTTATTATAAATAGGCTTTTAGGTTATTTTTGTGATTTTTTCACTCAGTACTTAGAAAACTCAGTAGTTATAGAGAGAGAATAGTGAGATTACACTGGAGAGTTTTAAGATTACTTGTACTTTAGGTTCATCTTGAATCTTGTCATTCTCTTTGAAGTTAGATTTGCTTGTTCTTAATTTAATTGTCTATGTATTTAATTATGTTCTACTAATTCATGATTCTTGCATATACACAAAATATGAGTAGCCAAATCCACAATTAGAGTTGTGAAAACCATGATGAACTAATAAGGTAAAATCGGATACATCATATTTCTTACAAAGTGTGCATGGTTGTATTAATTAAATCTCTTCTATTAGCATGTTTTATGATAATGGCCAACATTAGAACCCACCTAGTGTTACTGACTAGACCAAGGTATTAATGAATGGGAAAAGAGATTAATTGGTAAGATTTGATTGATGTGTTTTTGTCTAATTAACCAAACTGGGCCAAGAAGAGGTTGTACTAGGACTAATAGGTAAGGGTTATTAATGCATATTATGGAAATGTGCCAAGTCACATAGTGAGATTCACCTCTCACCATTGACCAAAGGGCTTTGTGAACTTAACTTATCGTCCTGCATGCCACACATTGGAAGAGAATTAGGTTATCCGGTGATACTAAGTTAGGGAATCATGGAAAATACAATGCCCTCATTTCTCATTATATTGATTTTACTCTTGTGTTAGTTACTTTAATTTTCCATTGATTACTGCAACCCCCTTTTTGGGGAACTAATTCGGTTAACTACTCAAATTGCACTCATTGAATTCTTTTGAGTCTACGTTTCTCTCGAGTTTTACCCTAACCTTGTTTAGATTCTATTTATTGGTAAAGACTATTTTATCCCCAAAAGGAGGTGTAACTTGGGCACATCACTTATGCCTCTTTTGAAAGCACATATATGTGTGTAAGTGTTCTCGTGGGATGATGACTTAGCATCGAATGGGATACGAGGCATAAGGACTATCCCCAAAGGTCCTCTTCTTTTCCTTTGAACTATGTGCTAGCATAAGTATATGTTTATGGAAATCTTTATCGAAATAATAGGGTTGTAATGTATGGTTACAATTATAATATGAAATGACATGGAAATCTTTTTGAAATGACCAGGTCGTAAAGAAGTGGCCATCACACTGATATTATTATATCGTAAGGTATAATGTAAATTACCTTTGGGAAGTAATCTTCTCTCACCTGGTAGGAGGCTTTCATTGGGAAAATTTATTTAATAGCTCGCATGGGTTTGAGATGTTGATTATGGTCACATCCCCTCTATATGGAAGCATTATGGCGTTCACGCATCATGAATTTCATTGCATATTGATGTACTACTCTTCTTTACTTATATACTTCTATCTATATATGTGCCCTTGTTATGTAGCACTGAATGCTCTTTTAATAAATTTATATGCATTGCATGCCTACATACTTAGTACATTTAAATGTACTAACACATAGTTTTTACCTACATGATATAACCATGCAGGGATCGAGACTATATTCATCCACCTTTTGACGAGTAGTTCAGATTGTGGAAGTGTTGTGGTGAGTCCTATCACCCAAGGACAATCCATCATCCATCTACATCTTATGTTCCTTCCATTTACATTTTATTTACTTTGTGGGTGAGCCCAGGACATGTCTTAGCCCCCGTCCTATTTTATGACTTCGAGGCATTATTGGACAATATATAAATTCTTGTATTGATTTGTGCTATGTCTTACTATTTGGAGATTATGGATATGACTGTCTATTGAATATTTATATTATGTTCATTTGTTTGTAATAAGATGTGGAAATTTGAAAAGTCCTAAGTCCCACCCTATCCCCATAAAGTGAGTCATACATACCCGTCCCTTAGTTATTATGTGCTATGTACTGTGTAGATCATGCTAATCCCTATCCTGATGATATCCCCATAGTGTGAGTCACCCTTTTCCATTTCTTAGAACTATGTGGTTATTTATCCCATATGAGCTTCTGAACCGATAATGTGAATGTGGATACTTTGAGGCTTGTTTGGGGACTCTCAGGTTCTCATTCATTAAGTCACTCATAGAACCTTGGTCTGGGTCATGACAAGATTAGTAATAGAGCACTACATTCCTAAATTATCCTAGGATTCCAACATGCCGCATTGAGTAAAGTCCTATTCATGGGTGTGAAGTTCACCATATCTATGAGTGGTAGGATATGATGGCATTCTAGGAATTGTCTCACTTAGTCATGCCTTATGCCATTCTTGGATAAGACTTCCTAACCCTGATGATGTCCTTACTACCTTATAGAAGATGCCTCCATGAAGAGCTCCTCTACCAAGGCAGGCCCCGATTAATAAGGATCGAGTTCCTTAAGAGCCTATGTGAGATCTAGTCAATCATGGTAAATTCCATACTGCTATTGGCAGGCTTTACCAACTGGTGAGCACTCAGGCTAGACAGGTTAGACAGACTAATCAACCTTCTCATGCTCCCACTTTGGTTGCTAGAGTAAGAGATTTTACCCCAATGAATCCTCTGGAGTTTTATGGATCTAAGGCTAATGACGATGCTCAAGACATCATTGATGAACTCTCTAAGATGTAAACTATTATGGGAGTGACTTCATAGGATAACACTGGGCTAGTTACTTATCAGTTGAAGGATGTGGCTTTTGTGTGATACACTCACTCGTTGATGGAGGGAGTCTTTGGGGATGGAGTTAATTGGGAAGAGTTTAAATTGCCTTTCAGGATTGTTTCTTCCCACTTGTGCTTAGGTAAGCTAAGATGACAGAACTATCAACCTCAAGCAGGATAGAATGAGTGTGAGGGAGCATGGCTTCAAGTTGACAAAGCTCTCAAAGTATTCTCCTATGCTAATGGCTGACCCATATGAAAGAATCCACAAGTTTATTTCTGGAATCTCTGATTTTGGTTATGAAAAAATGACATATGGCTATGATTATTTGGGATATGGACATCTCTAGGCTCATGACTTATGCTGAATAGATTGAAAGGGAAAGCTTAAAGAGAAGAGGGTGAATGATTGATGTGCTTTCAAAATAAGACACATTTGGTACATAAAACAAGGGATTTTGTGTATTCTCAATGCGAATTTTTATGGTTTTTACATGTTATTGTGTTTACTTTTGTAGAAAATAAAGATTGGCCTAATTTTTGGAAAAATTGCAGATTTTATTGATTTTTGAAGATCTACGAGATCTACATAGAGTCATAACACAAGTTACAAGTCGTAGGGGATGATCGTAGCAATTAACAATTTTCAAACCCAAAATTGGAAAATTTGAAGTTCATCCATACGAGCTCATTGTATAGGTCGTAGTCCTCACTATGACTCATAGATGGGGGTCTCATAGCGATTAATGGTGTTGATTAAAATTGGAGCAAGAAATACAAGAGTGGACTATGAGAAAGCTCTATGAGTCATATACCAAACTAGAACTCATAGTGGGTGGCTACCAAAATTAGTTACAAAAAGTGGCCTTGGTTTGGAGGATGGATATTGCGTACCTAAACTCAGGCCAAAAGCCTAAGTTGAGTGTGGCTGATGTAAGGGTAAGACCCAAATACAAGGGCGAAGTTAGTGATACAGAGAAAATGATAAAATGACGTACTGGGTGCAAGAAAAATAAGTGAGGCCTTAGTTGTGTGCTAAAAAAAGAGTATAAAAGCAAGGTAAATGATGGAAAAATGAAAACAAAGCACCTCAAAAAGCTTGAAATAGGAGAAGGGGAGAATGATATGAAAATAACAAAGTCAGTAGGCAAAAGTGTAGGAAAACGCAGCGTCAAGGAGGGCCTTTAGTCACTATGCTCTCAAAATCCCATACTAAAGCCCATAATCCTATGTTACAAGCCTAGAAAGTCCTAAAGTGATCCTAGTCCAAGTAGTTGAAGATATTAGTCATGAATATAGGGTCAAGCCTATGGTAATAGGTATGTTGCATGAATATCTTTTGTGAGAGTGAGTGATTTTGCATAGTCCTAAGGTTATACATGAAAATATCATTGAGTGTCAGATATGGGTTTTTTTTTTCTGTAAGGGCACTTGCATTGCATTATTAGCATGATTATGGATTTTGAAAGTACCTCACTTGTCATAGTTATGTTGTTACATGCACTAGTCTATGTTGGTTTGCTAGAAGTCTATCTGATCCTATTTTGAAACAGTAGTGTGGGTATCTGAGATTGGAATTGATGTGATGTATGCCATTGGGTTGAGGTTTATGTATTACGGTATTACCTATGTCGTCTAAGTCGATCTCTTGAGAACAAGCAACAATTTTAAGTTTAGGGTGCTTTTGTGTTGTCAAAATTTAGCAGTTTTGATGGTTTAAACATAGAATTTTGTGTAAATACAACACTTTTGATGCTTAAAACAGATAATTTTGTGTATTCCCAATGCGATGTTAGTTGGTTTTATATTTTTTTTGGTTGTGTTTGTAGTTTGGCCTCGATTTTTGGGATGAAATACAAAAGTTATTAATTTTTGATGCAATAGGAGATCCTTTATGGGCTGTAGGTGATTCTATGGGTCGCGAAGTGGGATTCATGGACAATTCCAATGAGAGGATATTTTCTGAAGTTCATTCTACAAATATCCAGATTGGTTGTGGATTAATTTACAAGTTGTAGGACATAGTTCGTGCCCTAATGATCAAAGATTGGGACTTTCTGAAGATTCATCAAACGAAATCTCCTCGTACAGGTTGTAAACTACCTTACAAGTTATAGAGGGGTGTCATAAATATGAAGTCCAAATTTACAATGACACTCTACAATACTCGGTTACAGGTCATGGAATGCAATACGACCCATAAACCCCTTTACGTGGGGAATGACAACTAATTATCCTATTATGTTTAGGACTCGTATTTTACTTATTATAAATAGGTTTATAGGTTATTTTTGAGATGTGTTCAGACGATATTTAGAAAACTCAGTAGTTAGAGAGACAAAATGGTGAGATGACATTGGAAAGTTTTGAGATCACTTGTACTTTAATTTCGTCTTGAATCTTGTGATTCTCTTTGAAGTTTGATTTGTTTGTTCTTAATTCAATTATCTAAACATTTAATTATGTTCTACCAGTACATGATTCTTGCATCTACACAAAATATGAGTAGCCAAATCCATAATTAGGATTAAGAAAACCATGAAAAACTAATAAAGTAAAATCGAATACTCCATAATTCTTACAAAGTGTATGCATGTATTAATTACCTCTATTCATTTAGCATGTTTTATGATAGTGGCTAACATTAGAATCCGCCTAGTGTTACTGACTGGAGCAAGGTATTAATGAAAAGGAAAAGAGATTAATTAATAAGATTCAATTGTTGTGTTCTCGTTTAATCAACAAAACTGAGCCAAGAGGAGGATGTACTAGGACCAATAGGTAAGGGTTAGTAATGCACATTATGTAGATGGGCCAAGTCACATAGCAAAATTCACCTCTCACCTTTAACCAAAGTGCTTGGTGAATGTAACTTATCTTTTTGCATGCCATACGCTGGAAGAGAATTAGGTTATCTGGTCATACTAAGTTAGGGAATTATAGGGAACACAAAACCATAATTTCTCTCTATATTGATTTTACTCTTATGTTAGGTACTTTAATTTTCCATTGATTATTGCAAACCCCCGCCTTTGGGGAACTAAGTTCGTTAACTACTCAAATTGTACTTGCTGAATTCTCTTGACACTACGTTTCCCGTGGGTTCTACCCTAACCTTAGTTAGGTTCTATTTCTTAGTAATGACTATTTTATCCTAAAAAATGAGGTGTAACTTGGGCGACATGACTTATTCCTCTTTTGAAAGCACGTATATATTTATAAATATTCTCGTGGGAGGCTGACTTAGCACCAAATGGGATTCGAGGCGTCAGGACTATCCCCAAGGGTCCTCCCCTTTTCCTTTGAACTATGTTCTAGCATAAGTATATGTTTATGGTAATCTTTATCGAAATGCTAGGGTTGTAAGGTATGCTTACAATTATAATATAAAATGATATGGAAATCCTTTTTAAATGACCAGGTCATAAAGAAGCGACCATCACACTGAAATTATTGTATCATAAGGTATAATGTAAATTATCATTGGCAAGTAATCTTCTCTAATCTGATGGGACGCTTTTATCGGGAAAATTTATGTAATAGCTTGGATGGGTTTGATATGCCAGTTATGCTCACATCCCCTCTATATGGAAGCATTATAGCAATCATGCATCATGAATTTCATTGCATATTGATATACTACTCTTTACTTATATACTTCTATCTATAAAACAATATGCCCTTGTCATCTAACATTGAGTGCAGGTTTAATAAATTCATATGCATTCCATGCCCACATACTTAGTACATTCAAATGTACTAACATATATTCCTTGCCTACATAATCTAACCATGTAGGGATCAGAGAGTATATTTATCCATCTTTTGACGACTAGTTCAGATTGTGAAAGTATTGTAGTGAGTCCTATCATACAAGGAAAAGCCATCATCCATCTACCTCTTATGTTCCTTCGGCTTATATTTTATTTACTTTGAGAGTGAGCCCAGGACATGTCTTGGCCCTTGTCGCATACACTGACTTAGAGATATTATTGGACAACATATAGATTCTTGTATTAGTTTATGCTATGTCTTACTATTCAGAGAATATGCTTATGACCGTCTATTGAATATTGATATTATGTTGATTTGTTTATGATAAGATGTGGAAATTTGAAAAATCTTAAGTACTATTCTATCCCCATAGAGTGAGTCATACATACTTGCCCATTAGTTATTATGTTCTATGTACTGTGTAGAACATGAAAATCCCTATCCTGATGATATCCCCATAGTGGGAGTCACCCTTTCCGATTTCTTAGAACTTTGTGTTTATTTCTCCTTTATGAGCTTCTGAATCGATGATGTGAATGTGGATACTTTGAGGCTTATTTGGGGACTCTCAGGTTCTCATTCATTAAGTAACTCATAGAAACTTAGTGTGCGTCATGACAAGCTTAGTAATAGAG
Source organism: Solanum sejunctum (assembly GCA_025642045.1). Lineage (NCBI taxonomy): Eukaryota > Viridiplantae > Streptophyta > Magnoliopsida > Solanales > Solanaceae > Solanum > Solanum sejunctum. The sequence goes on from JAOTQJ010192865.1 coordinate 17,362, forward strand.
CACTAGGTTTCTGAATAATCCTGGGGGGCCAATATGCCACATTGAGTAGAGTCCTATTCATGTGTGTGAAGTGTACCATACCTATAAGTAGGAGGATATTATGGCATTATAGGAATTGTCTCACTTCATCATGTATTATGTCATTCTTGTACCACGTATTTAAGACTTCCTAACCCTAATGATGTCCTTACTACCTTATAGAAGATGCCTCCATGAAGAGCTCCTCTACCAAAGTAGGTCCTAGTTAATAAGTACCGAGTCCCTTAAGAGCCTATGTGAGATCTACTCACTCATGATTAATTCCATATTGCTATTGTTGTGCTTTACCAAGTTGTGAGCACTCAGTCTAATCATCCTTCTCATACTCCCATTCCGGCTGCTAGAGTAAGAGATTTTACCCGAATGAATCCTGAGAAGTTTTATGGATCAAAAGATAATCAGGATGCTCAAGAGTACATTGATGAACTCTCTAAGGTGTAGACTATTCCGGGAGTAACTTAAGAGGAGAAGGTTGAGCTAGCTGCTTATCACTTGAAGGATATGGCTCATGTGTGGTACTCTCAGTCATTGATGGAGGGAGTCTGTGGGGCTAGAGTTAATTGGGAAGAGTTCAAATTGCCTTTCAAGATTGTTTCTT
>JAOTQJ010192874.1:0-21222 GCA_025642045.1 Solanum sejunctum
TTCTCCTCTCTTCTTCTTCTCTTCACAAGTGAAAGAATATAAGAGGGTTTATATAGACCTTCAAGTTTCCAAAATTGCACATAAGGGCTCCAATTTTATCTATAGTGCAATTAGGCCCCAAACTTTTCTATTTTTAATCCAATCGAGGACTTCCGACTCAAAATTAATTATGCAAGCCAAATTCACTTGATACTCTAATCATGCACTGGAAAAAAAAATTACTTGAGTTTAACTTGCACAACATTCACAACAATATTCCCAATTGGACAGTTATACTTCATTTAAAGAAAAACGGGTTCTAACAAAAATGGAGCTTGGAATATTAAAAATGGTGGAAAAATAGGAAATATGTCACTTTAAAAACAAAAACTATTTCAGGCAAAATAACACTCTGCGAATGTAGAGCACACCAAAACCAACCCTTCGTGAACGAGGAGGTTCCACTCCAATAAACATTACAAACATAAATCTGGGATCTGCTAACATGGAAGGTACAACTTCTAAACCTCCACGAACATGGGTCCCCAGCCCGCGAACACAGTGTATAAATGGGGAAGCACCAGATATCATCATTTGCAGAGTTCAAAGTTTCACAAAATAGACTCTCAAGATTCGCTTGGAATCCCCGTGAACACAAATCGAACATGAACCCCTACTGGAAACGATGTTCCAAACTTAATGGAAACATTGGAATTCAAGTTTGACGCCTCTTTGGCCCAAAACCCGATAAAACTCAAAAAATTATTTAAAACTTAAAATATCCAAACTACCCTCAAAAACTCTAAAAATTACAGTGAGACCATTTCCAGTGTTAGTTTCACCACCTAGAACCACTGTAATGTCGAAATTTTGATTTGAGCTTCTAAACTCCGAATGTTGACCAAAGTCAAACTATGATGTAGAATCAACTAAAAATGTAACTTGTCACGACCAAATCCTAGGACCTAGATTTAACATGGTGCATGGGAACCCGAAGGGACCCTAAGCAAGCCTCTTAACGTATCATTACACATCCTTGGGCACGAAAGCAAAAAAATAAAAATAAGAGATAGTAAATAGGGATAAACGGGATATGAGACATCTTTCATATCATAAAGTATCAGAAGAGTTAAAGCTCATAGCGTCATTACATAACTTGTCCAATAACACCTCTAAAAATAGAACTTAACGGGGGCCAAGACAAGCAACCGGGCTTACCCTAATAGTCAAAGCACACAATAAAGAAAAGAGACTCTATACATAGCATAAATCAAGAGACGTATGTCCTCGACGTTGAGGACTCACCAACTTGCTTTGAGTGATATCGCACTAACCATGTGTGAAATGACCCAAAAAGTGCTCGAAAATGTGCCTTGAAATTGCCCAAAATCATAATTTCCATATATCTCAAAATTCATCCGTTATTTTAACAATTCGACTTCATATTATTATTCATGGGGCAAATTGAGTGGTAAATGGGTCTAACTCAAATTTTAGGGTAATTGTAGCAAAATTTAAATTTTCAAAGTGAGCTTAAAAAATAGTGTAAGTGCGCGTTCCTTCTGCGAGATGCACTAGTGTTAAAATTATCCTGATTTTTGACTTCGGTGAAAGACTCTTAAGTCTTGGGCCTAAGGGTTCCCATACATGAAAATGCATATACTTAGCCTTATTTCACCCTCATATCATCCTCAACATTCCTTAATATCCTTTCAAACATTTACACTCACATTCCACCCTAAATTGAAATCCCAAAACTCAAGACCAATATTAAGGAAATCATCAAATATTTCATTCAAGCTTCAAGTCTCCATCTCCAATCTTTTTCAAGTGTTCTCCAAAGTCAAGGTATGTGGGTTTCAACCATTAGGTCCTTCCACCCATGGTGCCCTAATCTCTTTTTTACTCAATTTGCATGATTTAAAGTTGATTTTACAATTGAGTTTACTAGTGTGAACATGTTTATGAACTATGATTAAAGCTATGTAAAGTTGTCACTGTTTTGCTATGTTTTGAGCTATAAATCTTGGAATCTAATCTGAGATTTGATGAGGGATTTTGATGTATATTTCTTGTGGGTGTTTCAAGGTGTTGATTGATGGTTTTACAATGGATTTTCTTGCATAATTTCATCTCTATATTTCATGATTTTATACTACCATTGCACACCCACCAAGTATTTGATAAAATGTCCGATTATGATTTCTTGAGAAATTGAAAGTACAAAGCATGAGATATGATATGATTGATGTTATGATGATGAAAAGAGTTTACCTAAACAATACATTTTATATAAAGTGTAGCATTAGACCATGCCCGATCCGAGAGACTAAGAGCCTGGATAACTGAGATGAGGGTTTGTACTCATCAACCATGTGAGGGGTTTGCACTTCGCCATCAAGGTGATAGGGTGAGATATCATCAACCATGTGAGGGGTTTGCACCACACTATTATGGTGATGGGGTGAGACCATTATCAAGCTACCAAGGGGTTTGTACATTAGAAATCTAGCTTGGTTTCTTCTACACATATGATATCCTATATAAGCATGAGTTAGTTAAGCATGTTTTACTTGAGCATTGATCATATATGCCATATTGCTATATTATGCCTATCGCCTATTGTTAAGCATTTAGATTATAATGCCTATATCTTGTTACATTGCATCCTACATACTTAGTACATTCAAATGTACTAACGCATACTCTTGCCAACATGATATCATCATATAGGAATCGGAGCACAAGTTGATTATCCTCCTCCTCCACATGGCTAGTTCGGTACTACTCAAGCTAGTTGGTGAGTCCTCCATTCTGGGGATGTTGGTTTATGTTTCTCTTATTATGTAATGAGACACTCTTCTTTATTTCTTATGTTGACTATAAGGGTGAGCCCAATTGCTTTGTATTGGCCTGCACTCTTATTTACATAGTAGAGGTGTTCTTGGACATACTATGTATCTATGTTATGAGCCATGACTATTTTGCCTCTTGGTTTTGATGTTATGCAAGGTTTCCCTTAGTCCCTTGCCCTTATTTCTAAGCCTTTAGATGTTATTTAAGTATTAAGCTCTCTCCCTTAGTCCCTATTCCCCTTGTGTGTATCTCTCTTGTTATTTTATCCCGCTTCCATAACTAAGGATGTGTATATGATATGCTAAGAGGCTTATTTGGGCCATTTGCCAATCATGTCTAAGCCTTAGGCTTGGGTTGTGACAACATGGAGGAGGAGGATGGTCATGTAGGTCTCTAGTTCCTACATGGTAACATCATGTAGGCATGGAGTATTTGTTAGTATATTTGAATGTACTAAGTATGTAGGATGCAATACAACAATAAATAGGCAACAAAGTCAAAATGCATAATTAGGCAATAGATGAGCATATAGCGATATGACATGCATGAATGATACTTGAAATAAATATGGTTATATATAGAACATATTACATGTATAAGAATAGACCGTCATCATAGACCAAGCAACTTAGTACTTGAAATCTAAGGTAGAACACCACTTAGAAGTGATTGAGGTACCAAACCCTCAATTGGTTAACGAACATGACCACCCTTCGTTGAAAGTGATTGAGGTACCAATTCCTCAATTAGTTAATGTATTACCACCCCCATTCGAGGAGATTAAGGTATAACCCCTCAATTTGGTTAACGAACATGACCATACTCTATTGGAAGTGATTGAGGTACCAATCTCTCAATTAGTCGATGGCTTACCACCCCCATCTGAGGTGATTAAGGTATCACCCCTCAATTAGCTACGGTCAACTCACAACACAATAGGCACTTCTCATGAAATCAACACATATATATCACCTTTTCATCAATATAAAGTCACTTAACTCATACGCTAAGCATTAGGCCTTCAATAACTCAAGATAGATTAACTGGACATTTTATCAAATACTTGATGGGTGTGCAATGCTAGTGTAAAACCATGCAATTTAAGAGTAAAATGATACAAGTAAATGCAATATAAACCTATCTACCAACACTTGGTAATACCCTCATAAAATATACATCAAAATTATTCATCAAATCTCAAGATAGATCAAAGATTCATAGCTCAAAACATGCTTAAACAGTCACACTTTTACAAAACCCCATCATAGTTCCTAGTCAAATTCATAATAGAAGACCCATAAGTAAAATCAACTTGGAAACATGTAATTTAGGTAAAAAGGAAGCTTGGGCACCATGGGCGAAAGGACCCAATGGTTGAACCATATATCTTGACTTCTGAGAATTACTTTTGAAGATTGAGATGCGAACTTGAAGCTTGATTGAAGTCCTTAAGACCCGTAAAGAGGTTTGGCACTAGAATTTTGAATAAAATATTTATCTAAGTATTTGAGAGAGTATTTGGGAATGTGTTATATGATATAAATGTGAAATATGGCTAAATATAGGTATTTTCATGCATGGGAAGACTTAGGCCCAAGATCTAAAAGACTTGGACTGAACTAAAAATAACTAGGAAAAAAAGACACTAGTCCACGCTTGGTTGGGTCAAGCTAGGGGCGCGAACTCATTCTGGATAAGGAAATTTTGAGAAACTGAAATTCTGATTCGATTGCTTTAAAATTAGGGTTAGACACATTCCCTACTTAATTTTTCCCCTGATCAAGAATATGCAGTAGAATTTTTGATATCACGCTAGAATTTTTTTTCCTGATCAAGAATATGAAAATTACGATTCCAGGCGCTTCCAAGACACATTTTTGAGCACTTTTTGGGGTCATTTCAATATCTCCCCCTTGGGAACATTCGTCCCTGAATGTCAAAGAAATATATATAAGAAGAGTAGTCATGAAGAAATCAGCCCCAACAAGAATGTAATAATACACTTAAACACTATTTTTAAAAAATCTCAACATAAGTGTTAAAATCACCATGAACTTTGTCAATATAAACATAAATGCATGCAAATGATATAGGGGCTAAAACATAGGACTTGAACACATAGAGGATTTAGATTTAGTACCTTTGGCTTGAGTAGAATGGAAGAGATAGGAATAGCGCTTTTGCATGTCCGCTTTGGTATCCCATGCAGCACTATTGACTGGTTGATTCCTCCAAAGGACCTTAATGGAAGCAACATCCTTGTTCCTCAACCTCTTCACTTATCTATCCAATATCTCTATTGGAGCTTCCTTATAAGTCAAGTTGTCTTCAACAACACCCACCACATACAATGGGACAATAGCATTTAGATCACCCACACATTTTCTTAACATGGATACATGAAGCACCAGATGAACCAAGTCCATTTCACTAGGCAACTCCTCTCATTGGCCACCTTACCAATCCTCCTCATCACCCTATAAGGACCCACATATCTTACACTTAATTTACCCTTCTTACCAAAATGAACCACACACTTCATGGGTGAAACCTTCAAATAGACCCAGTCACCAACTTCAAATTCAAGGTCTCCTCTCCTCACATCAGCATTGGACTTTTGACGACTTTAGGCTTTTTTCAACCTTTCTCTAATCAACCTTACCTTATCTATAGCCTCCATAAATAGATTCGAACCCAACAAATCCATTTATCCTACTTCAGACCACCCAACTGATGATCTACAATGTCTACCATAGAGGGCCTCAAAAAGAGGCATACCAATGCTAGAATGATAGCTATTAATATAAGAAAACTCAATCAATAGAAGATAATCATCCCAACTACCCTTGAACTCCAAAATACAAGCTCTAAGCATGTCCTCAAGAGTTTGGATAGTTCTTTTGGCTTAACTATCCATTTGAGGGTGAAAGATCATACTAAGCTTTACCTTGGTTCCAAGACCTCTTTGGAAGGACCTCCAAAAGTGTGAAGTGAATTAAGCACCATGATCCTATATGATAGATAAGGGTACCCCATGCAATCTTACCAACACATGAATGTACAATTTAGCACAGTCTTCGGCCTCATAAGTTGTCTTAACAGGTAGGAAATGAGCCCACTTTGTCATCCTATCAACTAGAACCCAAATAGAAATGTCTTTCTTCATACTTCCCTACCAAAACACATCCCTTAAATCTCTATACATCTTGGTAGAACCGGGTTGATAGAATAGGAAGAATTATGACCTCATCAAGAATCTTCTTTCTCAAATTATCAACATAAGGCACACACAACCTACCTTGGTACCTAACGGTACTATCTCCCCCTTGTCAGAACACCTCCACCTTTCCCTCTTTCATCAAGGATTTCAATTCTAACAAGGAGGGATCAAGATCTTGCTTTGATTTTACCTCATCAATGAAGGAAGATTTTGAACCATCAATAACGATAATACCACTGTTATCAACTTCTTCCAATCTACCCTAATCTAGCCAACCAGTGGACCTCTCTAACCACCTCTTTGCCCCCATCATCAACATGAGCTAGGCTACCCATAGACACCCTACTCGAAGTATCTGCCACAATATTAACCTTACTGGGATGATAATGCATACTCATATTATAATCCTTAAGAAATTCTAACCACCTTTATTGTCTCAAGTTGAGATCTTTTTGAGTGAATACACATTGGAGACTCTTATGATCGGTGAACACATCAATATTCACCCCATAAAAATAATGACACCCAATTTTTAGAGCAAAAAACACAGCAGGCGATTCTAGATCATGAGTAGGAAACTTCTTTTCATGCACTTGGATTTGAGTAGAAGCATAGGCTATCACCTTACCATTTTGCATCAAAATACAACCCAAACCAATTCGGGAGACATCACAATACAGAACAAACCCTTTCAACCCTTCCGGTAGAGACAAGATAGGAGCAAAGACATGCTTATCCTTCAAGATTGGGAAACTCTTTTTTACACTCATCGGTCCACACAAACTTAGCCTTAATTTGACTCAACTTAGTCATAGGAGAGGTAATATAAGAGAACCCATTCACAAACCTCCGATAGTAACCCGCTAAGTCCAAGAAGCTTCTAATGTCCAATAGGGTCAATGGTCTAGGCCAATTTCTAATCATATCTGTCTTTTTAGGATCCACATTAATACCATCCCTCGACACCACATAACCTAAAAAGGTAACCTCTTTCAACCAAATTCACAATTCCCATACTTAGCATACAACTTCTCTTCCCTCAATCTTTGTAGCACTACCATCAAATGAGCCACATACTCCTCCTCATATGAGAATAGATCAAGATATCATCAATGAAAACCACTTCAAAAAAATAAAGGTATGGTTTAAAGACCCTATTCATAAGATCAATGAAGATGTTGATGCATTGGTCAACCCAAAAGACATAACCACAAATTCATAATGCACCAATACATAGTCAGGAAAGCCGTCTTGGGAATGTCACACCCCCTCAAATTTACTTGATGATACTCGAACCGAAGATCAATCTTAGAGAAGTGCTAGCCCCTTGAAGTTGGTCAAACAAATCATTTTTCCTTGGTAGAGGATACTTATTATTGATGGTAACCCTATTAAGTTGTCGATAGTCAATACACATTCTAAGAGACCCATCCTTCTTCTTCGTAAACAACACCGGTGCACCCCTAGGTGATTGGCTTGGTCTAATAAAACTCTTCTCCGATAAGTCCCTCAATTGCTCTTTCAACTCTTTTAACTCCGTCGGGGCCATACGGTAAGGGAGAATAGAAATGGGTTGAGCATCAGGAAGAAGGTCTATACCAAAGTGTATTTCGCTTTCGGGAGGAACACCAGGAAGGTCATTGGGAAAGACATCAAAAAACTCATTTACCATCGGAACTGACTCTATAGGAAGGACTTTGGACTCAACATCCTTAACCCTCACAAGATGATAAAGACACCCCTTAGAGATCAACTTTTAGGCTTTAATGCAAGAGATAAATCTACCTTCGACCACCATATTATGACTCTCCCACTCAAGGATGGGTTCATTTGGAAATTGTACTTTGACCCTCTGGGTTATACAATCAATAGAGACATAATATACATGCAACCAATTCATCTCAATAATGATATCAAAATCAACCATATCCAACTCAACAAGATCACAAGGTAATATTTTATGCAAGATGCAAATGGAACAATTTTTATAGACCTTTCTAGCAACAATAGATACACCAATTGGAGTAAATACCTCATAAGACTCACACAATAATTGGGGCTCAATGTGAAACTTTTTGGCAATAAGAGGAGTAACAAAACAAAAAGTGGCACCCGGGTCTATCAATGCATACACTTTAAAATCAAAGAGTTTTAACATACCAGTGACGATATCGGGCATATCATCAACCCCTTTCCTCCTATGGAGAGTATAAAACCAATTGTGCCTTGGGGAAGAACCTTGTTGGCCTCCTCTCCCTAAAGGAACAACATTAGCTCCCTAGCCTTGAGGACGAACATCCTTGAACTTGTTGCAATTTCGTGGATAATCAATCATCTTGTGGTATGACCCCTTGGCCTCATAAAATGGGTCCTCTTGGCCTCATAACCCCTTCTCTTCCTCAATTTCTCCCCCTCCAATTATTCGGCATAAGTTATCAAGCGGGACAAATTCATATCACTAATCAACATGGTGGTACTACATTCTTCACTCACCAAATCGGATATACCTATCACAAACTTATTCATTCTAATCCTTGAGTCGGCAACCAAGTGCAAAGCATATTTTTAAAGTTAGTAAAACTTGAGGACATACTCCCTCACACTCATAGATCCTTGCTTCAAGTTAATAAACTCCATCATTTTGGCCTCCCTAACCTCAAGAGGGAAGAACCTGATGAGGAAAGCTATCTTAAACTCGTACCACATTATTGTTTCCCTTCTCCTCTTTTCATTAAGTGTACCATATTTGAGCCACCCCCTTGAGTTAATAAGTTTCCAACTTTGCCTTCTCTTCCGAGCTCACACCCATGATAGCCAACACTTGACCAAGCAACTTAGTATTTGAAATCTAAGGTAGATCACCCCTTAGCAGTGATTGAGGTACCAACCCCTCAATTGGTTGACGGACATGACCACCCTCCATTGGAAGTGATTGAGGTACCAACCCCTTAATTGATTAATGGAATACCACCCCCATCCGAGGCAATTGAGTTACCAACCCCTCAATTGGTTGACAGACATGACCACCCTCTACCAAAAGTGATTAAGGTACCTACCCCTCAATTGGTTGATGGCTTACTATCCCCATTCGAAGTGATTGAGATATCACCCCTCAATTGGCTATGGTCAACTCACAACTCAATAGATACTTCTCGTGAAATCAACAGATACATATCACCCTTTCATCAATCTAAAATCACTTAACTCATATGCCAAGCATTAGGCCGTCAACAACTCAAGATACATTAACTGGATATCTTATCAAATACTTGGTGGGTGTGTAATGCTAGTGTAAAACTATGCAATTCAAGAGTGAAATCATGCATATAAATTCAATATAAAATCACTCACCAACACTTGGTAATACCCTCATGCAATATACATCAAAACCCTTCATCAAATCTTAAGATAGATCAAAGATTCATAGCTCAAAACATGCTTAAACAGTCACACTTTTACAAAAACCCAACATAGTTCCTAGTCAAATTCATAATAGAAGACCGATAAGTAAAATCAACTTAGAAACTTGAAATTTAGGTAAAAAAGAAGCTTGGGTACCATAAGTGAAAGGACCCAATGGTTGAAACCCACATACCTTGACTTTAGAGAATTATTTTTTGAAGATTGAGATGAGAACGTGAAGCTTGATTGAAATCCTTAAGATTCGAAAAGAGGTTTGGCACTGAATTTTGAATAAAATATTTATCTCAGGGTTTGAGAGAGTATTTGGGAATATCTGGTATGATATGAAGGTGAAATATGACTAAGTAAAGGTACTTTCATGCATGGGAAGAATTAGGCCCAGGAACCCAAAACTCTTGGACTAAACTAAAAATAACTGGGCAAAAATAACACTAGTCTGCGCCCTAGCCGCGTCGTGCCAGGGGCGCGGACTCAATCTTGATAAGGAAATTTTGGGAAATTGAAATAATGATTAAATTGCTCTAAAATTGGGGTTAGACCTATTCTCTGCTCAATTTTCCCCTTGATTAGAATATGAAGTCAGATTTTTGAAATCATATACGAATTTCGAGATATGTGAAAATTTCAATTTTGGACACTTTCAAAGCACATTTTCAAGTACTTTTTGGGGTCGTTTCACAATTGTTGATTCAAAATTATTGTTTTAGCTCCAAATTAAGTTCTGTAAGTTCTCCTAGACTATACTCTATATTTCGAAACTAATGAAATTGACAAAATTACATTTTGACCCTCAAAACTCAAGATGACCATAAAATTTAACATTTCCAATTTTAGGCCTTTAAAAAAAACTCTTTCTATAACAAAACTCCAACTTTTCACAAGGTTTTTAAAATTTTAATTTTTGACTTAATAAAAAATGACTCAAGATAACTTTTGGGAAGAATAAAATGGTAATGTATTTAAGAATACCAAAAATGACCTTCGAGGTCATTACATAACTCTCCTAATGTCATTGGATGTCATGGTTTCTGGTGGTGATGCATTTCCACCTTTTCTTATTTGGACACGTGATTGACTTATGCTTCTTTGGTCTCTTCACTATCCTTTCTCTAGTTGGTTGCTTGGATGATTCTTTTTGTGGACTCTTCTTGTTACGTCTTTGCTTAGTCACAAGAATCCAACTTTCATAATTATCTCTGTCGGTTTGAGTTTTTTCTAGTGCTAATGACTTCTCTTTTTCAGATGTAGATATTTGGACTAGGTCAAGTGTCGCCACCCAAACCTAGGGCCTAGATGTGACACAGTGAATGGGAACCCAAAGGGAACCCAAACAAGCCTCTTAACATATCATATACACATCGTTGGTCATGGAAGCAAAATAATCAACGTTGAAGAGATATAAATAAGGGAAAACAATGCTAATGGAAGTCTTTGATAGCAAAAAACATGGAAGAGTCAAAGCTAAAAGCATAAGTACATCATTTTTTCCAATAACACCTCTAAACATAGATTTGAGGGGGGCCCAAGACACTTTCCGGGCTCACCCTCATAGTATCAGGAGTTCAACATAAAGAGTAAACAAACCAAGAGTAACATGGCTAATGTTCCCGAACTTGAGGACTCACCAAAGCTTATCTTTAAGATTCCAAAACTAGCCACATGGAGGATGATCTCATGGGGCTCCGATTCCTACATGGTAACATCACGTAGGCATAGAGTATATGTTAGTACATTTGAATGCCCTAAGTATGTAGGATGAAATGCAATAAGAGATACACAATATAATCAAAATGCATAATCATAAGCAAGGAATAAGTATAATAACAACAAGTCATGCATGACCAATGCTTGAAGTAAAAATGCTTGTACAAAACATAATACATATGTAGGAAGAGACCTTATCCGTATAACCCAAGCAAGCTTTGCTTGAACTCCAAGGCTTGCCACCCTTTTGCAAGGTGATTGCGGTACATACCCATCAATAAGGTAGATGGGCATACCACCCCCCAATAATAGTGGTCAAGGTATATACCCCTCAATAAGGTAGATGGACATTCCATCCCCCATCATAGTGGTCAAGGAACATACCCCTCAACAAGGTAGATAAGCATACTACTCTCCATCAAAGTGGTCAAGGTACATACCCCTCAACAAGGGAGATGAGCATACTACCCCCATCATAGTGGTCAAGGTACATATCCCTCAACAAGGTAGATGGGCATTCCACCCCACATCATAGTGGTCAAGGTACATAGCCCTCAACAAGGTAGATGGGCATTCCATCCCCCATCATAGTGGTCAAGGTAAATATCTATCAACAACGTAGATGCGCATACCACCCCCCATCATAGTGGTCAACTTGCAACCATAGATACTTTTCATGAATTCAACACATACATACATTCCTTTAATCATCATAAAGTCACTTGACACATAAGCCATACAATAGATCATCAATAACTCAAGTATCCTTAAGAAGATATTTTATCAAACACTTGATGGGTATGTAATGCTAGTTCAAAATCATGCAATTCAAGAGTGAAATCATCTGAGAAATCTCAAGGTAAATCAACCCACCAACACATAGTAAAACCCTCCTGCAAGATAGCTTGAAACCCCTTATCAGATCTCATAATATATCATAGTTCATAGCTCTCAACATGCATAAATAATCAACATTTTATGAAACCCCAATATAGTGTTTAATCAAATTTCATAATAAGAGATACCCATAGATAGTCCAACTTGAAAACATGCAATTTATATAAAAAGGAAGGTTGGGCACCATGGGTGAAAGGACTCAATGGTTAAAACCCACATACCTCAAACTTGGGTTTTCTTGGTGATGTCTCGAAGGAGACTTCAAGCTTGAAGAGAATCCTTGAGATTCATAGATGAGTTTGGGACACTTGAATTTGGATGAAATATGTGACTAAGTGTTAAAAGAGGGTTTTGAGAGTATATTGAGTAATATGTAGTTGGAAAAAGATTTAAGAATAGGTGTTTCTATGCATAGGATGGCATGGGCCCAAGACCCTAAAGCCTTAGGCCAAAACAATGAAACTGGCAACAAAAATACATATCTCTATGCTCTTGGTGTGTTGCGCCTCGGGCACGAATCGACACTGGATAAACAAAATTTTAGAAAATAAAATTTTGCTATGGTTGCTCTAAAATTGGGGTTATACCCATTTCCCACTCAATTTTTTTCCCTGATCATGAGTATGAAGTAGGATTTTTGATATCATGAACGAATTTTGAAATATATAGAAATTACGATTATGGGCATTTTTTAGGCACATTTTCGGGCACTTTTTGGGGTGTTTCAATATCTCCCCCTTGAAAATATTCATCTTCGAATGTCAAAGCAACATACAAAAGAGAAGTAAGTAAGATAATTTCAGCCCGACATATAAATGCAACAATTCATCTAAACATCATTTTCAAGAATCTCAAGATGAGTGTCAAAATCACTATAAAATTGCCAACGTAAACATGAATGTATGCACATGACATAAGGGATGAAACTTAAGACTTGAAATCATAGAAGAGACTTAGTTTGCTATCTTAAGCTAAATAGAGTGAAAGAGATACGGATATCGCCTCTTCATGTCCGCTCTCCATGTGACACTTTTGACTTGACGATTTTTTCAAAGGACCTTGACTAATACTACATCCTTATTAATTATCCTTTCCACACATCCCTTCAATATCTCCTCTAGAACCTTCTCATAAGTCAACTCATCCCCTACAACACCCACAACCTCAAAGAGTCCTATAGCACTTGGGCCACCAATACATCTCCTCAACATAGATACATAAAAGATTGGATAAACCATATCCATTTCGATAGGCAATTTCAATTCATATGCAACTTTACCAATTCTCCTCAACACTCTATAAGAACCCTGAAACCTTAGGCTCAATTTCCTTCTTGCCAAACCGGATCACACCCTTCATGTGTGGGACTTTCAAGTGAACCCAATCATCAACTTAAGCACAAATAGCCTACCTTAGTACCTAAGGACACTATCTCAACCTTGGGAGAAAACCTCCACTTCACTATCTTAGACCAAAGCATTCAACTCTAGTAAGGCGGGGTGAAAGTCATGCTTTGAATTGACCTCATTAACCAAAGAAGATTTGAAACCATCAAAACTACTACACTACCATTCTCAACTTCATCCAACCTCATTCCCAACCTATCCAACTGGTGTACTTCTCTAACCACCTTTTTGTTACCCAATATTCACACTTATCATATTTAATAAACAACTTCTCATCCTTTAAGCTTTGCAACATCGCCCTCAAATGACTCACAAACTCTTCTTCATTCTGGAAATCAGTCAATATACCATTCACAAACTACCACACATATATCAAGATAGGTTTTAAAGACCCTATTAATGAGATTCATAAACATAGTTGAGGCATTAGCCAAGCAAAAAACATTATCACAAATTTAAAATATCGGAAAGGACATCAAGAAACTCATTAACTACTGGAACTGACTCAAAAGAAAGGACTTTAGACTCAACATTCCTAACCCTTACAAGATAGAGACAACTCTTAAAATCAACTTTTGGGATTTATAACAAGAAATGAATCTACACTTAACCACCACATCATGACTTTCCTACTCCAGGACAGGCTCACTAGGAAAATTAGAATTTAACACTACCGGCTCTATAATCAATAGAAACATACAATGCATACAACCAATCCATCCCAAGATGACATCAAAATCCACTATATCTAATTCAATAAAATCACAAGGCAAGCCTTTATGCAACATAAACACAAAACATTTTCTATAGGCTCTTCTAGGAACAATGGACTCACCAATAGGGGTAGATACTTCAAAGGCTCACACATCAATTTGGAACTAACATGAAGCTTTTTGGCAACAAAAGAGTAATAAAAGAGAGAGTGGCACCCGGGTATATCAAGGGATACATATCAAAATCAAAAACATTTAACATACTTGTGAAGCACCATGCCAAGTATAGTGACCCCCTAAAGGGGTATGGTTGTGCACGTCAATGATATGTTGTCAAAATACAACATATTTAATGCCTAAAGCAAGAGATTTTGTGAGTTCTTAATGTGACTTCTTATGGTTTTTATGTGTTTTTGTGTTGTTATTGCAGAAAAGATAGGTTGCCAGAATTTTGGGAGAAAATTATAGATTTTGCTGAAGTACAGGATATACGAGCCATCCTACGAGTCATAACCTAAGCTACAAGTCATAGGGTGATCTCGCAGTAAGAAACAGTATGCAAATAAAAAAATTTGCTAAGTGGAGGTTATCCCTACGAGGCCATTCTACGAGTCGTAGGCCTTACAACTCATATAGGTGGGTTCGTAGCAAGAAATAGAGAGCTAAATGTTTAGACCAAGAACTGAAGGCCTAAACTACGAGAGGAGCATACTAGTTGTAGCCCAAGCAATGAATCATACCAGCGGGTCATAACAATCAAGTCCAAAATGCAAAGTTCCTGATACAAGACCCTAATTATGACTCGTGGGCCACCTTGCAAGTCATACCTGCACGACATACCTGCTTCTAGCTATCTTTTCTATTTACTTTTTATGGTTGAATTATAAATACTATAAATACTTTATGATAGGTTTTTCTTAAGGGGGCTAATACATTGAATATTTTAGGGAAAACTTTGAATATTCTCCCTTAAATACTTTTAGGGTTTTTGTAGGGTTTAGTGTAGATTCTCCTTTTTAATTTGAAGACCCACTTTTAGGGATTGAAAAGCACACATTGTACTCATTCTCCACTAATCCAAGCTTGTGGTTTGCAACTTATGGTGTTCATGTTCTTCATTGTTTTGGGTAAACTCTCAACTATGTCTTCTATTTGCATTGTAGTTGATTTTGCCTTAGCCATAAGTAGCTAAGAACCCACAATTTGAAATTGTGGGAACCATGAGTACTTGACTTGATATAACCTATACTTTGTGCATTTCTTTGATTGGGGTTGTATTATTTATTTCTCTTCATCTTGATTGTTATTTGGTGGTGGCGAACACCAAACCCTATCAACTATCATGATCCCGACCAAGGTAGTGATGAATAGAAAAAGAGAAGTAAATAACAGGATTCGATTGATATGTTCTCATCAAATCAACCAAACCTGACCAAGGAGAGGTTGACTGGGACAATGGGTAACGGTTAGTTGGCACACCATTGTTGTCGACCACGGGTTATGGTGAAATTTGACCTTCACCTTCACAAGAGGACTGGAAGAACCTAAGTTACCATCTTGTATGTGAATTCTCAATTAGAGTTGTGTTGTCCATGGTAATTGAGTCAATGAATCATGGGGAACATAATTTCCAAGTTGTCACTAAATTTGAGTTCAATTTTTATTTTTGTTCTAAAATTATAAAGAAACTCCCCCCTTTAGAGATTTTAGTAATTAATGGTTAAAATGATTGGTAGTGGTTCTCTATAGTCAAGCCCCGTATTCCTTGTGGATTCAACCTCAACCTCTAGTTAGGTTATTACTGCCAATGACTGCTTTCTTATTGGAGTGTGAATACTATTAAACATTATGGTGCCATTGTCAGGGAATACAACTAGGTTCTTGACTTGATTTCACTATTAGTTAGTTCAAGTATTAATTTCTAGATTCTTCTATGCTTTACTTTTATTTTTGTTTTTGTTGTTCAGTTTTATTCACAGGTTGATTAGCACCATGACTGAACAAAAGCTCTATGTCATAAGTGACTTGTTAGAAACCTTGCAGAGACGTGTCCTATTCTTTAGGCAAGAGTCTAAAGATCCCCAAACTCACCTGCAACATTTTTCTCAAATGTTGAGACGGGTGCTTGGGACAAGACATCTTGCTTGGGAGGACATGGATCTTCGAAACTTACCTATTACTCTCAGGAGTGAAGCTGCTGAATGGTGGTCAATTCTCCCACCAGATGTTTGTTCCAACTAGGGGGAGGTGCAAAGAGTCTTCCTCATGAACTTCTATAAAGGGGACAATAAGCAAGAGCTAAAGTATAACATCTACAATTAAACGAGTGCCAGGAGAATCTTTGGTAGTAGGTTCAGAAAGGTATAAGAAGTGCCAGGAGATGAAGAAGAATGACTATCTGACTAATGATGTATTATCGTCTAGTTTCTGCCGATCATTAACCTCCAAACAGCAAAGACATGTTGATGCCTTGTTTGGAAAAGATTTTTGGGCATTTCTGAGGTAGCCATTCAATTACATTGTCAAATATATGAATAAACTATCTTCCATCACCCAAATTTACCTGCCACTTCAAAACAACTAGTGTTGCCCACTAGTACATCAGAGGGACAAGTACTACCAGGAAGGGGAGTGTGCCTACTTGGCTCAGGTTACCATACCAGCAATGTGTCACTGATAAACTCTCAAGGATAGAGTTATGCTTGAGAAAGTGCTTACCAAAACCAATGAACAAGAAGAGGTTATACAGGAGATAAAGTTTGATGTCATCAAAGTGAACTATAAGGTGGACCAATAAGCAATGGAAATACAGAGACTTGATGACAGGGTTAAACAACTTGTAACACGATTAGAGTCTGTGCAAAAGAGATTATAGAAAAGGCTAGAGCAGTAAAGATGTGACTTCATCAATCCATGAGGAATTCTGAGTAATAACAAAGTCGAGCCACAACGTTAAACAAGACACTTCTTGGGAGGCAACCCAAGTATCTTTGATGTTTTTGTTTTGTCTCGAGTAGAACTTGAATGTTTAACTTGTTAGGTAGTAGTTAGATGTTTGTTTTGATTGCTTACGGATATTGGATCAGTTGTACTATTCTAGAAAGTGGTGTATTTTGAAGTATGGTTTGCAGGTATAGGTCAAGAGCTGAAAAGTTGATAAAAATAGCATGTGGAGCATCCTCTACGAGAAGTCCTATAAATTGTAGCTCATTCTACGACCCATACTCATGCCTCATAGAGGGAAATAGTAAGGATTTAGAGTTGGCACATACACTATAAGCTAACCTTATGATTCGTAGGGCACCCTACGAATTGTAAGTGGGTTTCGTAGTGCCCAGATATGAATTTAGATTTTTCTAAGTGTTGAGGACTGATATGAGACTAGGACCTATGAGTCGTAAGAAGCTCTATGACTCATAATTAGGGTCTCATAGACCCAATCAGCAGATTTTTAAATGATGACCCAATTTGGTATATAAAAGGTCAAACGTTGATTGACCCCTCATTTCCCTCCTTGAAAGTTTTTCTTGCCCCATAGTGTTTTGGTATATAAAACACTAGGTACTACTATCCTATTCAACCCCAAACCATTTTTCTGTCAACATTTCCTAGCAAGTGCACTTTATTAGGGTTTTGGCTTCTCCTATCAATTTCATTACATCTTCATCCTTTCATCTAGTGAGTTTTCTTGGTTAGATTTGGCACATCCATATTGTGATCTTTCTTTATCGGTGTTCAAATGATTGTTTTGTGATCATAGTAGATGTACCCGTAAGAAAATGGTTGTGTTGGTATGAGGAGTAGGATTTAGTGTTGATAAGTGCCTTGTAATGATTTGATTTTGTATATTTGCCCTTACTTGGTGGTTATGATGTTGGCCTATGATCATATTAGTTTGATGCATGATTCTTGAGTAATCATTGTTGTAAAATCATATCGGGGTCGAAATTTGGGTGTATTGGTGTGTTTTCAATTATGTATATCTAAAAGTACCCTTACATGGAATTGTCATATACGCTCTTGATATCCACTGCCATGTATTATTCTGAGGGTCATGAGTTTCGGTATTAATAGTGCATTGGTACATCTTGATTGTAAAGGGGATTAAGTTTGATTATGGGGAAATGGTTGATTATATTGTCATTACCGATCATGGGTTTTATCATGCATATAAGATATATTGTTGCTTCGATGCTGTCATTTATTAAAGTGTTTTTTTTGTCATTGTGGGAAGGTTACAGGCATCCCAGGTGCCTTTTGTTCTCTGCTACGAGGACCCACTACGAGTCATAGGTCACCCTACGAGACGTAGTAGCCCTTTGTAGAAGGTAACAGTTACCTATGGTGCCTTAATACTTAACATATGAGATCTACTTACGATTCATAGCACTTGTTACGATTCATAGTGGGGGTCTCATAGACTTGGTTTCAAAGTGTTTTTTGGAATATTAGCCTAGATTATGACTCATAGGACACCCTACAAGTCATATTTGTGCCTCATATCTGATTCAAAAATGCATTTTTCTCAAGTACCTTGGTACTATGAAGCTACAGTGTGGATCGTAGATCACTTTATGAGTCGTACCTTCACCTCATACCAGCAAACCTACAGCTGATTTAGTGTATTTACTTTAGTTGTTTGTTTACTTCTTGCTTAATTATTTTGTTTAGATCAAGGATCATGGGGCTCATTAAATGATATTTGGTAAATTTTCAGATACAATGCCTCCAAAAGGTAGAAGGGGTCCTGCTTCAACTTTGAGACACCAAGTGAGAGATGAAAAGTCGAACGATGCTCAATCAGAAGGGTCAAATGAGGAGATAAATGTGCACATTGATCCTAAACCAAATGTACCATTGACAATGTCTCAGGCATCAAGAGTCCCAATGGAAGTAACTAGCCCCTCCCAGACTGAAGAGGAGGGTAATAGAGAAGACTCGGATGATGACCTCTCGGGCTCTATTGAGGCATCACAAACCCAGCCTGAGAAGACTACAACCCAACAGCTGGCTGATCCTACTTATATTGTACCATCCACGGATCCCCAAAACACAAATGGGTGTGTACTAGGCATGAAAGAGATTTAAGATAACGGGATGGAACTAAAAGGTCAGGGGAAGCCGATTTGGCAATTCCATGAGAAGGCGAAGCTCAAGGACTCAGGGCTGAGCAATATGCCGAACTTGGAGGCTGAAATTGATCGCCACGGGCTACGGTGGCTTTCACATGAGTGGGGAAAGTACGCCTCATACTTAGTCTGGGAATTCTATAGATCCTATTATGCTACCACCCGCAGGGACCTTCCCAAAAAAAAAGAAGGCAATTGAGTAACCGTGATTGCATGAGGCCCTAGTTTGGAGCAAGATTGTTGACATTTTTGAAGAAACTATCAAAAGGGTCCAGTTCGGGCCAAACTACAGAGCACCCTATTCCACTGCTGAATATGATAACAGGATTGCAAAGATGAGAAGGCAGTAAATGAAAAAAATGTTGGTTTGAAAATAGAGCTCCTCAGTGGATAGCAGGCCAGATTTGCGAGACAGGTGTTGTGCCTACATGGGTCACTAACCATGATGATCTTATTGTAATGTCCTACTCTCTTTCTAGGCAAAATTTTGGTGGTCCATTATCTTCTGGCGAATCAGACCCACATTTATGGATAATGTGATCACATTGGAGAGAGCTGTGTTATAGCTATTATTATGGATGTCTATGAGATTGCCTGGACTCATGTTATGGTGGTGCAAAACCACGAGCCGGTGATTTTTACCCAGACTGCGATTCCTTTTCCCATGCTTATACACAAATTATGCAATGCAATGGGGGTACATGTTTCTCTCCACTTGGACCTATATATAGAGGCCCTGCACATTATGGATCCCAGACTAATCAAGGCTGATGAGAACCCGGTGGCCCTACAGAGAGTAGCTTCTCCTCCCATCCCAAATCCATTAACTTTTGAGCCTCAGACTCAGGAGCAAACCCCAGCTACTACCAGTGCTACTCCAGACACTTTAGGGACATCTCCAACTATTGAGATTGAGGTGATGCCATCTTCCAGCATACCTGCACCAGCACCTTCTAGTATACATGTTGATTCTTTTATGTCTGTTATTTTGTTTCAGTCATTGGTGCACAAGGTAGCCACAATAGAGTTTCAGCTGCAGAGGTTAGCTGGCCAGATCAAACCATGGCCAGTCAAATAGTCCAAGCCTTGAAAGAAGAGGGAAAAGGCATTTGATCGTGACATGATTGATCATAAAGTTAGAGTAGTGGATGAACAAGTAGATGCCTTCAAGGAGAAGATCCAAAAGAGGCTCGCAGATGCCCGGACTGCTGAAATAAGCACAGTGATAGAGGAGTTGGCCAAGTTCAAGGCTGACTTATGAAGATATTAGCGGCCTCGATACTAGTCCCAGAGGTGGCACCAGTGGGTGATGATATTTTTGACTTATTAGAGGACCGCCCACATGCCCACGAGAAGAGGCTCCTCGAGAGTAAGCACCCAGATATGAGCCAATAGAGGCCCAGGACTGAAGAGGAGGTAGCAACATTGGACGAGGAGTCAATATTGAATGAGATAGTGCAGGAGTCTCTCACTATGGAAGCTATACAGAGGGATCGAGAGTAGCAGATAGCACAGGGAGAGAGTAGTTCACACACAATTGTATCCCAGACAACAGAGGAGGAGACCGTGGCTTAGGACCCCTTAGACCAGACAAACATCGGTGCTAAGCACCATTATGTTTGATATTTTGACCCCAGCCCTTACGTGTTATTTATGGATGTTTTGTTCTTTTTATTAGACAATATTTTCGTTATATTGGTTTTTGGATATTTTTAAACGTTTGGTTTTGAATGTTGTTTTTACATATGTTTTGGATATTTAGTTTTGAAATGTTGCTTTTTAGTATATATACATACATACATACATACATACATACATACATACATATATAGATAGATAGATAGATAGATAGATAGATAGATAGATAGATAGATAGATAGATAGATAGATAGATA
>JAOTQJ010192925.1:0-21218 GCA_025642045.1 Solanum sejunctum
TTGACCAATTAGGTCCCCAAACTTTTCTATTTTAATCCAATTAAGGACTCCCGACTTCAACCAAATTTTTACCCGCGTAAATTCCCGGTAAAATTTAAAATACACCTCAATCTCAACAATTTTCCCGAATGGACAATTAACCTCCATTTTGTTAATTACGGGGTCTAACAGTACAATCCTTTAATCATTGTAAAGTCACTCGACTTATAACCATGTAGTAGTTCATCAATAACTTGAGAATCCTTGTCAAGACATTTAATCAAATACTTGGTGGGTGTGTAATGCTAGTTCAAAATCATGCAATTCAAGAGTGAAATAATATGAGAACACCAATTGTAAATCAACCCACCCATATATAGTAAAACCCTCATGTAAGATACTTTGAAATACATCATCAAATCTCATAGTAGATCATAGTTTTCATAGCTCGAAATATGTATAGTCTCAATAGACAAAATGAATTATAGTATAAGCTTAGAATAGACAAACATGCATATACAATCAACATTCATAAAACCCCAACATAATTTGTAATCAAAATCCATAATAAAATACACCTATAGAAGATACAACTTGAAAATATGCAATTTTCATAAAAAGGGAGATTAGGCTCCATGGGTGAAAGGACCCAATGGATGAAGCCCACATACCTCAAACTTGGATTTCCTTGATGTAGACTTGAAGGATACTTGAAGCTTGAATGGAGTTCTTGAGATTCAGAATTAAGCTTGGGACACTTGAATTTGGATGAAATATTTGGTCAAGCCTTGGAGACGGTTTTGAGAGTGTCTTGAGTAATATAGAGTTAAACAATGACTAAGTATAGGTGTTTTCATGCATATGTGGACATGGGTCAATGACCCCAAGTCCCTTGGGCCGAAATAAAAAATCAAGGAAACACTGTATTGGTCCACATCACTGGCGCCATGCGGACCCAACATAAAGGGCACTCTGACACTGATTCATACCCCTAGTGCATCGCTCCTAGGGTATAGATGGCTATGGGAATTTGAATTTCTATGAAAACTATTTTTTGCTATAAGTCCTCTAGAATTGGGGTTATACCCATTTCTCATTCAATTTTTTCCCCTAAACAAGAATATGAATTTGGATTATTGATATCACGCACAGATTGTGAGATATATAGAAATTACGATTACGGGCATTTCGAAGCACTTTTTGGGGCTTTTCAACATTCAAATACGAACTCTGTTGTACAAGGCCAATGTCTAGATGCAAAAGACGGACATTAACAGGAAGGAGACTGCAAAAAAACTAGAGCTACCAGTGCTCACCAAAACTCTCCCCAACTCAGCTATCATAGGTCGTACCTAGACCTGCACCATGGAAAGATGCAGAAGGATGGGTGAGTACTAGAAAAGGCACCAAGTAGGCATCATCAGCCGATCGAGTGAAATAGTAACCATATATAAAGCCCAACTATAAAGAGAACTGCAGCAGTGTAGCAAAAGGAACTCAGATCAAGGCATAACCATGTCTATAATCCCCAAACCACAACTGAACCAATTGAAGTGAAGAGCAATGATAGCTTGAACCAACACAAGTACTGATCATTGATACTGACTGACAAAAACTAAGTAGGCTAATGGACAACTACTCCAAACTGACACATAGTAATGTACACGGGTGCAAGGCCCTAGTATCTATGCATGTATGCTATCTGGGCCCCAATAAGCCCAGAAGGTACAGCCATGCACGATAATCATTCCGACAGATAATCATAGAATCCCTTAAAGCCATCACAGAATCCAATAGAACCATCATAAAGCCTAACTCTCAACATCATCAAAACAAGGGTCAGTTGTATGTGGGTGTAAGATCCTAGTGTCTAAGCCTGAATGCCCTTTGAGCCCCCATAGGCCCAGGAGGTACATCCACACAAAATTAGGGTGTGAATAGGTGAATGGATCTACGGGTAAGTAATCATAAGCCTTGACCCAACAATCACAAGTCAACTAGGTCCTCAACCTTGTGTTGGCATAGGGCACTCGATCCATAGTCCTCTGGCTGGCCTCCGGTCGAGCAGTCAGCCAGGCCCAGATGGTCTGACACTAAATATAATGATGGGACTTATCCCTCATAGGATAAAGAATGCCCCTAACATAAATAATAGTGTCTCATCTCAGGATGCCAATCACGAGGCCAAGCCCCACAGAATATTAATCACAAGGCAACATAGAATCCTGTTTAATTATTCTACAAAAGTACTCAGTAAAGATGTAGATAATTGCAACCACATCATGCATATACATACTAACCAGATATACATACTAGATTCAGTGCACAGGGTATCATGCAATCACAAGTCCACCTCAATAGCTAGTATATTTCAATAGCCTCAGATCACATATACATATAACCAAGAGTCAAAGCTTAGTGTACATATCTCACATGTTCACAGCTCAAACCAACTCCTGTCAGGCCCTTTCATAGTCATATAATGTAAGACCTCAGGTAATATAATAGCTACAGCCAACACAAACCCCAATACAACAACTACCGTCCCATGGCATTATATATAAACAACACACAAATCATATCCAACCATATACAACATGTACTCCATAACTCAATTCATAAACAGTAAACTCCTAAACATTCCAACTAAAATATGCAAACATTTCAGCTCAGAGTAGGGTTTAGAGAAAGCCTTGTCTACTTGGCATCTGATCTCTCTTGCTCCGAGTTAATCTAACCAAGCTTTTCCCCTCTGAATCGCCTCCACATGTTGCTCAGCTATCAAAACATAAATCACAAGATCATTACGGCTGGTTTAGCGATAAAAATCTCAACCAATTGGTGAAATTACATCAATTATGACTAAAATGGGAATAATCAGGATCTATGCTCAAAATGCTAAACCAATCCCTATAAAATAATATCACTCTGAGTTCGTTGCCAGAAATTCGACCCAAAATGAACCCCAGAAGACCGAGAAAATGTCTAAAAATAAAGTTAAAAACTTTACTGGAAGAACATTCTTTGAAAAAATTTCTTAGTCAAAATTCTCACATAGACAAAATTAGTGAACACCCACCATACCACAATGTTCCTCTCGGAACATAGAATAATATAGACATAAATTTCACTTAATTTTGTTAAGAAATGATCGAGATATTGTAATGTAAAGTTTTCACTTATTCTCAATATATCAATGAAGAAAAAGTAGAGATTCACCTCAAAATACGTGTCAAATCCCAATTTTGACTTCTCCACAATGTTCGTTGAGAAAAATTGAGTCACGTAGATTTTTTAATCACTCAAATTGGATGAAAAATGAGTTTAAAATTATGGTACAAAATCAAGAGGAATATATAATATATTTTCCCTGAAAAAATATAGCCAATGACACGTTGACACATGACAAGTCCTAATGTTCCACGTCTCGGCCCCGAAAACCTGCCACTTAGGCCACTCTCTTTCTATTCTTTCTTCAATCTCTTTTTCATTATTTTAGGCTCGTCTATACTCTAATTTTCTCAAACGAACTATGTAACCTATGGATTTTAATGTTCTAAACCCAGTGGTGGGGTTGCAATGTCCAATGGAACTTCCTATGATAAAGTGAGGGTCCCACTTCTTTATATGACACTTTTAATGGAAAGTTCTCGAGGTCAAATAACATCCGGATATCTCTAATAGCAAACAAAGGGTCACCCTAGACTAAAATTGATGTTTCGGAACTAGCCATACAATCAAAATTTTCATCTGGGGCACATTTCTCAAGAGCATTGGCTAGGTCAACTATTAATCGATTTCAGTGGCCAAATTTGCAATCCACAATATAATTACAATGGATATGCTCCTTCCCTAATTCGACCATCTCGGAGCTAATGGAATCATCAAAATTCCATTCCAAGGTCATTTACTAGGACTTTACCCAAAAACTCATAAGTCGACCAATAATCACCCCAATAGACCCGAGGTCACTATACACATGCTCAAATCAACATAATAATAGTAAAACCATATAAATGACACAGAAGATGATTACCACATCTCCCACTAAGAAGACTTTCATCCATAAAAGTATGAACACAGGCATATCTGTAGGCTCCAATCCACACCACGAGTATATAAGTCACAAGCATGTTTTGTATTCTAGAATAATTTAGTACCACCATCACTATCCAGAAATCCCACCACTTGTCTGTACATATAGCAAGTATGTACTATGATTCCACTAGGAAGTCTCAAGAATCCACTATTTGTCCCATCCGCTTAATACGTTGATAAGTCATGAGGATCAATCGGCTAGACATACATGTCCTTACTATATCATCTATGTTTGAATGTTCATGGTTGTTGATAATTATACTCGTGGTTTACATATATGGATTTTACTCTATTCTTGGTTTCCTTATACAAGTGATTCCCACAATTATCCACAAATGGCCCATAGGCTAACCAAATAACTGCAGAAAATAACTAATATGCTCTAATTCACACGGAGGGCGAAAACCCCCTTCCTTTGCTGTCCAATCCACCTGTAATTGCCACCAACACTCACCAATGAAGCAAATACCCAACAGGCTACCCACTCAAAAGGCTCTCTATACTTCCCTTCCTACCAGGCATTTGTATCTCAGTTGTCAAACACGGTCCTCAGTAATTATTACCATTCAACACCTCATTCTGTAGCATCTAACAATTAACATGTGGCAAGAACCACAATAGCATCCACCGATGCTTACAAGTCACCAAAGCTTTACTATACAACATAATAATTAGCCTGACAAACACCATCAACCACTTATAATGGACACAAAAGAACAGGGTACGACCCCTCACCCCCCAGGATATATTCCACCAAAAGCTCTCTTAACAATATTCTGCCATTATTTAACTCAACAAAAACATTCTGGAGTACATATAACTCTTCTGCAATACACCAGCACATCATCCATACGCAGCGAATAGGATGTATAGCAGAACAAGCTAGAGGTAGGGCCAACTCAGATGCAACCAGTCCAACTCTTTCTGAAACCTTAATGAGGCTGACATATCAAGCCCAAGCTCACCTCACCTTTGATCCACATGACTTCTCTCATAGGTGACACCCTCAGAACCGCTTTGTCCCAAATCTCAAATGGTACAAATTGATTTCCATGGCCGACATAATTCCGAGTGCTGACTTAGAGCTATCCTCAATCTACCTCGAACACTCTAGACCTTGCCTAAGTAGTTTTGTAACAAGTTTATACCATATGGGCCCTATGCTATAGGCTTAAGCCAGCCAATTGGAGTATGACATCAGCAACCACAAAATAGAAACAAGTTTGTCCGCCCCCAAGGCAATATCAAAACCAAGGCCATCCAACAATATCACTCGAGCCACGTATCATAATCCTGAAGAATCATCTTACCTAATCCCCTACTAATAAAACGGAACTTTTACTACCTCAATATCTGATACGGGATAAAAAGAGGTTTAAAACTCATACCCAAACAAGCGATGGGCAGAGCAATTCTCTAACACTATATAAACATAACCCAAGTACCAGGAAATCTGGCAAAATGATCAACATTCCCACTAATAACCATAACCAGGAATCATAACTAATTCCTAAGGCAAAGGGGTCGACAGCTGAGCTAATGACGCAATAATACCTAATACAATAATAGACGATCCAACTAAGCCTCCAGCCATAACATTTTATCCCAAAGCCCAGTCACCCAAAATCAGGAGAACCGCATATCAACATACATCACAATAGAATCATAACCATATAGGCAAAAGGTGCAGCCAGTGGTATGACCGACAGTCGGCCTCTCAAATGTGATGTACACCAGTATCAAACTACCCACTCCAGTAGGTAAGCATCAAAACAGTCATATGTAAAAATCACATGGTTTGGCTTACAATCATCCACCAATAGGGTACAATCATAACATAGGCAATAACTACTCAGAATCCCACCTGGTACACATACTCATCAATATCAGAAAACCTAATAGGGTAAACCAGTAGGTAAATAAAAGAACATGGATACCCGGAAGGCACCAATGCTCAGACTTACCTTAGTCACAACTTATCTTGCCTTAAGATTTCTATCAAGAGTTCGCACAGCCTATATAATCTCTAACCAGACGCTGACATACAAATCTACATATCACAGAACTCTATCCACAACAATATCTCCTACAGCGCAATACATAGCAACCACCAATCAAGTATTAATCACAAAGCTTGCCTTTGAGGCCCTTCTGCATTCTTAATGCCAACAAGCTTCCTTATTCAACTGTTACAACTTGAGGGCATCTAGCCTCTGCTCAATAGGCTCTAGGGGTTGCTCCCTATTTGGGATTGACGTTACAGCACTTCCCTAGCCCAGAGTCAAGACAATACGCAACATCCATGTGGAGGAACAAAGGAAAATTGTCAAAAATCGCGAAACCATTGACATGATGCATAACAAAATCAATAATGTAGAAAAGTTTCTAACATCCTGTAGCCTCTTGGAGATAAGACACAGATGACTCCTCACCCAGCCACATGACTCTACTAGATGGTAGCTCTGTACGACTGAGACCAGTGAAGCTTAAGCTCTGATATCATCTTGTAATGACCCAATCCCAGTCATGATGGCACTTGCTAGTCCCACATACAGGCTACCAATTCCCAACCCAAGGGTACTTGTTCTAACTCTCTAGTCCAAACCAAATCAATACAACAATAATATATACATTGAAACCTACCCAGAACCTAGAAGTCAACTGTACAAAGCTATAATAGACATGAGGGCATATCATATACATATATCAATAATCATAATAATATACAAAAGTAGGAGTAAACCTATAAAAACCAACTCTATTGTATAAGACCAATGTCTAGATGTAAAATACGGCCATCAACAAGAAGGAGACTACGAAAAAGCCAGAGCTACCAGTGCTCACCAAAAGTCTCTTAAGCCCTACCAAAGTTCCCCAACTCAGCTATCATGGACCGTACCTAGACCTACACCATGGGAAGATGCATAAGTAAGGGTGAGTACCAGAAAAGACACCCAGTAGGCATCATTGGCCTACCGAGTAAAAAAGTAACCATATGTAAAGCCCAAGTATAAAGAGAACTACAGCAGTGTAGCAAACCAAACTTAGATCAAGGCATAACCATGTATAGAAGCCCTATACCACAACTGAACCAACTAAAGTTAAGAAAAATGATAGTTTAACCAACCCAAGTACTGACCATTGACACTGACTGATGAAAACTGCATAGACTAATACCATAACTACCCCTAACTGAGACAAATGATGTACATAGGTACAAGGCCCTAGTATTTATGTATATACGCTAACTGATCCCCCATAAGCCCAGAAGGTACACCCACGCACAATAACCATGCCGAAAGATAATCACAGAATCCCTCAGAACCATCATAGAATTCCTTAGAACTATCACAGTGCCCAACTCACCACATCATCAACACCAGAGTCAGTTATACATGGGTGTAAGGCCCTAATGTCTAAGAATGAAGGCCCCTTGTGCCCCCAAAGTCCTAAGAGGTACACCCACGCACAATTAGGGTGTGAATAGGTAAGTAGATCCGCAGGCAAGCAATCATATGCCTCACCCTCATAATCATAAGTCAACTAGGTCCTTGACCCTATACTGGCACAGGGTACCCGATCCATAGTCCTCTTACCTAGCCTCTGATTTAGCAGTCAGCTAGGGCCAGATGGTCTGACACATAATGTAAAGGTGGGATATATCACCTGTAAAAGAAAGAATCCTATAACACAAGTAATAGTGTCTCATATCAGCACGATAATCAAGGGTCCCAACACCACAAAATATAAATCACGAGGCCTATCCCCATGAAATATCAATCAGGGTTCTCGATCCAAATCTCAACTGGCGCCCGATCCATAAAATCGGTAACCATCGCCAAGCACTTAGGTGCAACCACCAAAACTCAAAATATGAGGTGCATAGCTCGTGAACTTAGATACTCAGGCATGTTTGCCAGTGCTTAAACAGCAATAGGGAATGTCAAGCGGGACTCGAGGTATCAATCAATCCCTCACTCAATCAATCTATCCAAACCCAAAACTCCAAAGTCATATCATGCCCAGAGTGAACGTAGACGATGATACTCGCATTGTGCCCAAAGTGAATATAGGCGATGATACTCTATACCTAGGTATACCATAATCTTAATCCAACTTAAACAATCACAATCACCACCTCTCTCATATACAATAGATACCTCAAAATCAGATGGAATGATCAAGTACCCAACTATCAGCAATACATTAGAGAGTACATACATCATAAAATACCATAGAGACACGCCTATCTAAGTCCAAGTATATCATAACCTCATCAATCCCAAGTGTCCAAAGAAAACATGGATAATCATGGTATATCATAGGTGTACAGGACAATAAGACTCTGCAAAGTTATGTGTATACTAGAACCAGACCATAGTACAACATATAATCAATACACAGTCCCCTGGTCATGTGTTGATCATGTGTTGATGAGGTCAAATTGCACCAAAACTATTCAAAACATCTTTTTGGCCCTAAGAACTCATCAAAACTATATAAATATGATCCAATAGTGCAAATTACTTGTAAAACACATTTTGAAATCAATGGAATCATTAGAGTTTCAAAAAAAAGAGTTGTAAAAAATTAATCCTACAGACCGGTCTTAGGCCTAAAATTCAACTTTTTAGCCTATATACTCAAAATGAACTCTAAGGTCTCGGACTCTACCCAATTGTCACATTAGATCAAAATCACCATTTAGGATACAATGAAATTGATGAAATTTCATTTCCAAAATTGAAACTCCAAATTACTTCAAAATTCAAAATCAAGTAACTTAAACTTTTAAAACTAAACTCTTTAGCAAAATCACAACTTTTCACAGAATTTTCAAAAGCTTACTTTTGCAACCAACCAAATAGGACTTGGGCAACTACCGAAAGGGGTAAAATGATAATTTCATAAAAATGCCAAGAATGACTTTTAGGGTCATTACATCATATAACACTAAAAATCATGTTCGTCCTTGAACATAAGACAAATGACATACTTGAATTCTCAACAGAATGAGGATAGCAGGTTCGCATCTCAAATTTCTTTAGTAGGAGTTACGAAAATTTGAATCGTGGCAAGTAATTGAATTTAAATCAAATTTTTTCAAGATGAGATTGACATAATCCCATGATGTAATTCCATACAGTTTTTCATATTTTTTAATTTAATTATTCTATGTATATTTTTTTATTAGCGTAATTTATAATCAAATTTCAAGTCTAATGATACCAAAATCAAGAAATTTAGAAAAAGTGCAACGTTTCAAAAATTTGATGCTAGAAAAAAGGGTTAAAATTTGAAGTTTTTTACATGAAAACATTCCTCTAAGTATTACGAATCCAATAGTGAAAATTGTTTAAAAATTGGAGTTAAAACAAGCTTAAAATAACTATTTTTGTAAACTCAAGTTCATGCACAAAATCTTTCAATTTCCTAATTTAAAATTCCCAATTTGATGTCAAAATCATGATATAATCCAAGGTTAGTGAAGATTTTAGCTTAAAATAACTTACCTAATGAAATGCCCATAAAAAATTACTTGAAATTACCCCTTCTCGAGTTCCCAATGTCCAAAAATGGAGGAGAAGGACTTAAATCTGAAATTAGGTTTTTTTTTTAGCATAAAAGACATAAAAGAAAAATGTTTTGACAATGTAAATCACTATTTGAATATATTCTGGTATTCCAAATTTAAATTGAAAGGGGAAAGCTCCATTGTTAGGTTGATTTCGTCACTTTATTGAGATAAGTGAATTCCTAAACCTTGTTGTGTTTATTTGAACCTTGCATTCTCCTTCTTTGTGTATTAGGGAGTAATGAGAATTCAAAAGTGGGTGAATTATATATGAATGGACTTAATAAAGATGATGGGATAATAAATTTGTATGTGAACTTGTGAACCTGATTCATGATTTGGCACATACTTATGGATAATAGTGATCCTTATATCGAAACAGTTGCTTGAGTTTGTCATTCCTGTTAATGAGAATTGTGAATTATGATATTGAGAAAGTGATGCATAATCATGAAATTTTGATAAAAGTTTTGAAGCACATTGGTGAGGTTATTGACTCCCTTGATTAAATATTCTTGAACAATTATAATAACCCTCCGGGTCATTTATATAGTTTTGTTGTTATTACGTTGATATGAGCATTCTATTGGGGTGATTATTGGTTAGCTTATTCAGGATTTATGTGAATTTTTGAGTTAACCGAGAAGTTATACCCGTAAAATGAGTTTTTGAGTAAAGTCCTAGTAAACGACCCCAGAATAAATTCTGACGATTCCGTTATCTCCACAACAGTTAAATTTGGGTAGGAGCATGTCTGGTAAGATTATATCATGGATTGCAAATTTGGTTACCAAAACTGATTAATAATTACCCCAGCCAATGCTCTCCGAAAATATACCCCAGATGAGAATTTTGATATGTAGTTGTTTTGAAATATCAATTTTGGTCTAGGGTAACCCTTCATTTAATACCGGGGATGTCCAGATGTCATTTAACCCCCTCCCTTCGGGGGATTTTCATTAAAAGTTGCATATAAAGAACTGGGATCCTTACTTTATCGTAGGAAGCTCCCTTGAAAATTTCAACCATACCGTTGGGTCTGAAATGCTAAAATCCATAGGGTTACATAGTTCATTTGTGAAAATCAGAGTCCACAAAAGCCCAAAACTATAAAAAGGAGATTGAAGGAAGAATGGAAAGAGAGAGGGCCAAGTAGCAGGTTTAGGGGTTGACATGTGGCACAGTGAGGAATTGCCACGTGTTAGCAATGTGTCAACAATTTTTCATTGGCTATATATATCTTGTTTTCAGGGAAATATATTATATATTCCTCTTAACTTTGTACCGCGATTTCGATCTCATTTTTCATTCAAGTTAAGTCATTCAAAAGGGTACGTGACTCTATTTTTTTCAACGAATGGCATGGTGAAGTCAAATTCGGGATTTGACATTATTTTGAGGTAAATCTCTATTTTTCCTTCATTGATATATCGGGAATGAGTGAAAACTTTACATTGCAATATCTCGATCATTTCTTAATGAAATTCTGTGAAATT
Organism: Solanum sejunctum; assembly: GCA_025642045.1. Classification (NCBI taxonomy): domain Eukaryota; kingdom Viridiplantae; phylum Streptophyta; class Magnoliopsida; order Solanales; family Solanaceae; genus Solanum; species Solanum sejunctum. The sequence goes on from JAOTQJ010192925.1 coordinate 11,149, forward strand.
TGTGTCTAAATTATTCTATGTTTCAAGAGGAACCTTATGGTATGTTGGGTGTTCGCTACTTTTGTTCAGTTTTTGAGAATTTTGACTGAGATAGTTTTGAAAAAATTATTTTCTCTGTAAAGCTTTTAACTTCGTTTTCTGGCGTATTCTCGGTCTTCTAGAGTCCATTTTGAGTTGAATTTTTGGATACGGACTCAAAGTGATAGGGGATTATTTTAAGGGGATTCATTCGGTATTTCAAGCATGAACCTTCCAAACCAGCTAAAACGACCCCAAAAATGGGCCTTGGAAGTGCTCGAAATTAAAATTTTCATATATCCCAAAATTTGTGTGTGATATCAAATATTCGACTTCATATTCTTGTTTAGTAGGCTACAATTAGGGAATAAAGGGTCTAATCCTAATTTTAGAGCAAACGAATAGCAATTTCAAATTTTTAAATTTTGATTTTCAGAATTGATCCGCAATAGTGCTGCGATATGCAGCTTTTGTAGACCAGTGTGAATCTGTCCTCCATGATAGGTAAGCATCGCTGTCCAGATGCAGACCTATGTGAATTCTTCCCAGTTATTTTTCTTGCGGTCCACGGCTTTTAAGTCTTAGGCCTAATTGTTCCCAAGCCTGAAAATGTCTATAATTAACCATTTTTCACCCTCATATCATTCTAAACATTCCCCAATACTCATTTAAATACTTATACAATATTTTATCTCCTAACTCAAGACTCAAAACCCTCTTCGGATCTAAGGATTTCCTTTCATGCTTCAAGTCTCCATCTCCAATCTTCATCAAGTACATCTCCAAAGCTAAGGTATGTGGGTTTCTTTCACCTATGATACCCAAGATCTCTTTAGTCAAAAATTGCGTGATTAAAAGTTAACTTATTCATGGGTCTTATCTATTATGAAAAATCACAGCACACTATGTTGGGTCCATGAAATTGTGATAGTTTTATTATGTTTAGGGCTATGAATCTAAGGTCTATGGTGAGGATTGGAGAAGGGACTTGATGTATATTATTTGAGAATGTTACCAAGTATTTATTGATGGCTTTCCACTAATTTTTATAGCATGATTTTACTCTTAAATTGCATGGTTTTACATTAACATTGCACACCCTCTAAGTGTTTGATAAAATATCCGATTATGAAATTTTGAGGAATTGAACTTCAAATCTATGTCATATGAATTGAATGACTATATGATGATGAAATGATGATGGAATGATACTGAGAAGGGATGAATATGTATGATGATGAAAGGAGTGTATATATATGATATTATCTCTATATAGTGTTGGGAATGACCAAGCCTAGCTCGGGGAGTTGTAGGCCCGGGTAACCAATCGAGGGGTTGGTACCTTAGATGCCAAACGGGGGGCGGGGTAGGCCTAGGTAACCTTGTTGGGGGGTTTTACCTATCAACCTTGATGGGGGGTTTATACTCTGTCAACCTCGATGGGGGGTTTGTACTCCATCAACCTCATGAAGGGGTTAGTGCCTCACGCGCCTATCCAAGGGGGTGGTAGGCCTTGACTTGCATTATAATGGTCACTCCTTACACTCGTATTATATTCTATATAAGCATTTTTTACTTCAATCATCATTCATATATTTCATATAGTTATTATGTTATCTATTGCTTGTGATTATGCATTTTGCCTATGATGCCTAACTCTTGTTGCATTCCATCCTACATACTTAGTACATTCAAATGTACTAACTCATACTCTACGCCTGCATGATGTGACCATGTAGGAACTAATGTACCGATCGATCATCCTCCTCCATGTGCCTAATACGACTTCTATCAAGCTTGTTGGTGAGTCCTCCATTTTGGGACATTACTTATAATCTATAGCTATGTATTATGACTCTATATTTGACTTATGTATTGACTATGAGGGTAACCTCGGTTGCTTTATCTTTTGCCTATTCTTATCTATGTAGTAGAGGTGTTGTTCGACATGTTATGTACCTATGCTGTGAGCTTGTCTCTATTGACTTTTTATGCTTATCATATGGGAGTTTATACTTAATCCCAATTCCCCTTGTTTATATTTCATCTCTTGTTGTCATTTTAATTGCTTATGCGACCAAGGATGTGTAATGATATGCTATGAGCCTTATTTGAGGTTCCTTTAGGTTCATCATTTGTCGGTCATGTCTAGGCCATAGTCTTGGGTCATGTCAAAGGTGATGTCAGAGCACTAGGTTGTTAGATTTCGGAGTCTAACACACCTTGTTGATTAGAGTCTTATTCATGGTTGAGTTGTGCACCACAAATCTGAGTAGAAGGCTATGAGAAGTTTAGGAAATGTTTACCTTCTTCATGATTCTAAGTTGTGCTATAGAGTTGAGTAAGTTGTCCCCCCCCCCCAAATGATTGTTCTTGGTAATGCTAGATCATACCAAATACGACGGGAAGACAAGCCCACATGCCCAAGGAGATACCTATTAATATAGAGCTTAGGGATGCTCTCACCTTGCTTGCACAAGTGGTGCCTAATTAAGCCAACCAAGGGGCCAAAGCCCCTCATGCTCCTATACCGGCCTCTCGGGTAAGAGACTTCATGAGAATGAATCCTTTGACATTCCATGGGTCAAGGGTGAGTGAGGACCCCCAGGAGTTCATTGATGAGGTCTACAAATTTTTTTCCATCATGGGTCTGAGTTCGGAGGATAAGACGGAGTTGGTGGCCTACCAACTCAAAGGGATAGTATAAATATAGTACAACCAATGGAAGGATGAGAAAGGAGTTGGCTATGTCGTACTTTAGGAGGAGTTCAAGGTAGCCTTCCTTAATCAGGTCTTCCCCCTTGAACTTAGGGATGCTAAGTTGGTGGAATTTATGAATTTGAGACAAAGGTCCATGAGTATGACGGAGTATGTCCTCAAGTTCACTCAACTTTCAAAATTTGCTCCTCACTTGATTGCCACCCAAGGTTGAGAATGAATAAATTTATTATGAGTATCTCCAACTTGGTTAGCGAAGAATGTTGGTCCATCATGTTGATTAGTGACATGGACTTATCACGTTTGATGACCTATGTCAAGCAAGTGGAAGAGGAGAAATTTAGGAAGAGAAGGGGGCAAGAGGCCAAGAGGACCCGTTTTGAGGGTAAGTTCCAAAAGAGTGGTCAATTCCACCTAGGCCAAAGGCGTACTTATGCATTTGATAAGAGGGTTACAACTAATCTTCTGAGGGCCCAAGGTATAAGGTGTGTGGGTCCTATTGATGTGTGTTCAAAGTGTGGTAAGGCTCATGGTGGCCCATGTTTGTGGAATACCGGTGCTTGTTATGGTTATGGGGGCATTAGGCAATAGATTACCCTCAAAATCCTAACAAGTGCAAGGAGGTTCATCCATAAGGTGCTAATGTTGTACCAATGGGGAGAGATGGCCAACAAGATGGTGCCCTAAGGCACAACCAGTTATATGCTTTTCATGGAAGGCAAGGGGTTGATGAAGTCTACAATATTGTTACCGGTATGTTGAAAATCTTTGAATTTGATGTATATATATTGATTGATCCTGGTTCCACTCTTTATTTTGTCACCCCCTTTATTGCCTAAAAGTTCCATATTGACCCTGAGTTGTTGCATGAGTCATATGGAATGTCTACTCCTATTGGTGCATCTATTGTTGCCAGAAAAGTTTATAGAAGTTGTCCTATTTGCATCTTACACAAATTTTTCCCTTGTGATCTTGTTGAATTAGACATGGTTGATTTGATGTCATTCTTGAGATGGATTGATTGCATGCCTACTATGCTTCTATTGATTGTACAACCCATAGGGTCAAATTCCAATGTCCAAATGAACCCATCCTTGAGTGGGAAACTTAAGATTTGGTGGTCAGGGGTAGGTTTATCTCTTGCATTAAAGCCTATAACTTGATCTCTAAGAGGTGTCTTTACAATCTTGTCAATGTTAGGGATGTGGAGTCTAAAGTCCTTCTCATAGAGTTGGTTTCAGTTGTAAATAAGTTTCTTGATTTCTTCCCAGATGACATTCCCAGTGTTCCTCCCAAAAGTAAAATAGACTTTGGCATAGACCTCCTCTACGATACTCAACCCATTTCTATTTCCCCTTACCATATGGCCCGGGTGGAGTTGAAGAAACAATTGAGGGACTTGTTGGAAAAGGGATTTATTAGACCTAGACAATCACAAAAGGGTGATCTGATGTTGTTTGTGAAAAAGAAGGATGGGTCCCTTAGGATTTGTATTGACCACCGGCAACTCAATAGGGTCATCATCAAGAATCCTCTTACATGGATTGATGACTTGTTGACCAATTACAAGGGGCTAGCTATTTCTCTAAGATTGATCTTTGGTTTGGGTATCATCTAGTGAAAGTGAGAGAGTGTGATATTCCCAAGATGGCCTTCCAGACTAGATATGGGCATTATGAGTTTGTGTTGATATCTTTTGGATTGACCAATGCACCAGCCATCTTCATGGACCTTATGAATAGGGTCTTTAAACCCTACCTAGATTCCTTTGTTGTAGTCTTCATTGATGACATTTTGATTTATTCTCGTGGTGAGGAAGAGTATACAGCTTATTTGAGGGTTGTGTTGCAAAGATTGAGAGAGGAGCAATTGTATGCTAAATATGAAAAGTTTCAATTTTGGTTGAGGGAGGTTGCTTTCCTAGGGCATATGGTGTCAGGGGATGGTATTTACGTGGATCCAAAGAAGACCGATGTGATTAGAAATTGCCTTAGACCATTGACCCTATTAGATATTAGGAGTTTCTTGGGCTTAGCGGACTATTACCGAAGGTTTGTTAATGGGTTCTCTTCTATTGCTTTTCCTGTGACAAAATTGACTCAAAAGAAGGATAAATTTGTGTGGTCCGATGATTGTGAAAGCAGTTTCCAAACATTGAAAGACAAGCTTGTGTCCGCTCCTATATTGTCATTACCAGGTTGGTTTGGGTTGTGTGTTGATGCAAAATGATAAGGTCATAGCTTATGCTTCTAGACAACTCAAGGTACATGAAAGGAACTACCCTACCTATGATCTACAATTAGCTGCCATTGTGTTTGCATTAAATATTTGGCGTTGCTACTTGTATAGGGTGTATGTTGATGTGTTCACCGATCAAAAGAGCCTCCAGTATGTATTCACTCAAAAAAAACTCAACTTGGGGCAAAGGAGGTGGTTAGAACTTTTTAAAGACTATGATATAAGTGTGCATTATCATTCATATAAGGCAATTATTGTGGGGAATGCTTTGAGTAGGGTGTCCATCGGTAGCCTAGCTCATGTTGATGGTAGTGGGATGGAGATGTCTAGGGAAGTGCCCTGGTTGGCTAGGTTGGGGGTTAGATTGGAGGAGGTTGGTGGTGGTAATGTTATTGTTGTTAATAGTTCTAAGTCTTCTTTGGTTGATGAGGTGATGGAAAATCAAGATCTTGATCCCTTCTTGTTAGAATTGAAGGCCTTGGTGAAAGGGGGCAAGGTGGAGGTTTTCTCCCAAGGGGGAGATGGTGTCATTAGGTACCAAGGTAGGTTATGTGTATTATGTGTTGATGGTTTGATAGAAAAGATCTATGATGAGGCCTATAACTCTTTTTATTCTATCCACCCTGGTTCCACCAAAATGTCTAGAGACTTGAAGGATGTGTATTGGTGGGGAGCCATGAAGGACATTGCCAAATTCATTTCCGGTTGTCATACTTGTCAACAAGTCAAAGCAGAACATCAAAGGCCAGGTGGCCTAGCCCAAGACATTGAGGTTCCTACTTGGAAGTGGGAAGAGATAAATATGGATTTTATAGTTGGGTTGCCCAAGACTAGAAAGGGTTTTGATTCTATTTGGGTTGTGGTTGATAGGATGATCAAATTAGCTCACTTTCTACCAGTTAAGACCATATTTGGGGCTGAAGATTATGCAAGGTTGTGCATCTATGACTTTGTAAGGTTACATAGGGTTCCTTTGTCCATCATATCAGATCGTGAGGCACAATTCACTTCACATTTTTGGATATCTTTCCAAAGGGGTCTTGGTACTAGAGTTAAGCTTTTGACGGCCTTCCACCCTCAAAAGAATAGCCAAGCCAAGAGAACCATCCAAATCTTTAAATATATGCTTAGAGCATGTGTTTTAGAGCTTAAAGGTAGCTGGGATGATCATCTTCTATTGATTGAGTTTGCCTACAAAATATCTATCATCCTGGTATCGGTATGGCTCCTTTTGAGGCTTTATATGAGAGACATTGTAGATCACCAATCGGATGGTTTAAGGTTGGTGAGATAGCTTTGTTAGGACTAGATCTGGTTATGGAGGCTCTTGAGAAGGTTAGAATGATTAGTGAAAGGTTAAAGACAGCCCAAAGTCTTCAAAAATCCTATGCTGATGTGAGAAGAAGAGACCTTGAATTTAAAGTTGGTGATTGGGTTCTAAGGTTTCACCCATGAAGGGTGTAGTCTATTTTGGTAAGAAGGGAAAGTTAAGCCCAAGGTATATTGGTGCTTATGAGGTCATGATGAGGGTTGGTAAGGTAGCTTATGAGTTGAGGTTTCCTAGTGAGATAGAATTGGTTCATTCGGTATTTCATGTGTCCATGTTGAGGAAATGTGTGGGTGATCCGAATACCATTGTGCCTCTTGATGTTGTGGGTGTAGTTGAGGATAATTTGACTTATGAAGAGGTCTTGATTTAGATTTTAGACAGGCAGGTGAAGAGGTTGAGAAACAAAGAGGTAGCTTCTATTGAAGTCCTCTGGAGGACTCAACAAATTGAGAGTGCTACATGGGAGGCCAAAGTGGATATGCAAAAGCGATATATTTACCTTTTACACCGCACTCAAGCTTAAGGTATTTATCTAAGTCCTTCATTAGATCTCAAGTCTTAAATTCACCCCCATGTCATTGCATATGTTCATGTTTAAATTGACAAGTTCATGATGATTTTACACTTATGATGAAGTTTTTGAAATAATGTTTAAGTGCATTGTTGCATCTCTATATGGGCTGAAATGTTCATGTTTGTGCATCTCATATACACCTCTTTGATATTCGGGGATGAATATTCCCAAGGGAGAGATATCGAAATGTACAAAAAAGTGCCTAAAAATGTGCCTCGAAATTGCCTAAAATTATAATTTTCTTATATCTAAAAATCCTTGTGCGATATCAAAAATTCGACTTCATATTCTTATTCATAGGACAAATTATGGGGAGAAGGGTCTAACCCTGATTTTATAGCAAAAGAATAGCAATTTCAAAATTCCAAAATTTTAATTTCCAGAACTGATCCATGACAGTGTCGTAATGCGCAGCTGTCATGGACTAATGTAAATCTATCCTCTGCGATAGGTCTATGTCGCAGACCATATTGCAAACCTGTATAAATTCTTCCCATGTCACGATCCAAGCCTAGAGCCTAGACGTGACCTAAGGGAAAACCCAAAGGAACCCCAAACAAGCCTCATAGCGTATCATAACACATCCTTGGTCGCTGAAGCAATTAAAATGGCAATAAGTAATAAGACTAAACAAGGGGAAATTGAGACTAAGGGAATATCATTCATAAGCAATAAGAATCAATAGAGTCAAGGCTCATAACATAGATATACCATATGTCTAACAACACCTCTACTACATAAAGATAAGAGCGGGGACCAAGACAAAGCAACTGGTCTCACTCTCATAGTCAAAATATCATCAAAGAGAAAGTCTTACTACATAGCAAGAGATCATAAGTAACGTCCTCAGAATGGAGGACTCACTAACAAGCGTAAGTGAAGTCATACTAGCCACGTGGAGGAGAATGCGCAAGAGGGACTCTAGTTCCTACATGGTGATATCATGTAGGGAAGAGTATGCGTTAGTACGTTTGAATGTACTAAGTATCTAGGATGCAATGCAATAAGAGATAGGCATCATAATCAAAATATATAATAATAACCAATAGGTAGCATAATGATAATATGGCAAGTATAACCAACTCTTAAGTAAGTATGCTTTGCAAATAATTCATATTACATAGATCATAATATAAGTGTGTATAGAAGCCTCAACCGACACAATATAAGACCTTTTGGAGCCACCTTCCTTACGGGAGCCCATTTCCTTTCAAATTAAGTGACCTTCCTTACGGGAGTCCATCCCTTTTTGGATTAAGTGGCCCTTCTTATAGGAGCCCATCCCTTTTCAGATTAAGTGACCTTTCTTATGGGAGCTCGTCCCTTTTTGGATTAGGTGGCATTCCTTACGGGAGCCCGTCCATCTTTGGATTAAGTGGTCTTTCTTATGAGATCCCATCACTTTTTGAATTAAGTATTTCATAGAACTAGCTCATGAATATGTTACATTTCAATTATCATTTTATCATCATATAATTATTGTAACATCATTCAACTCATAAGACATACATTGGACTTTCAATTCCTAAAGAAACCATAACCGGACATTCTATCAAACACTTGGAGTGGGTGAAATGATAGTATAAGACCATGCAATTTAGAGATGAAATCATGTAAGTAAATTTATTGTAAAAAAACCTTCAATCAATATCTAAAAACACCCTCAAGCAATATACATCAAAATCCCTCATCAAATCCAACATTAAATCCAAGATTTGAAGCTTAAAACATGCTAAAACAATCATACATTCATGAACGAAAATCATTATGCAGTAAATTTCTCAATAAATAAGACCCACATGCAAAATACACTTTAAATCATGCATTATTAAGTAAAAGAGGTTTTAGGAACCATGGATGGAAGGATCCAATGGTTCAACACCACATACCTTAGGTCTAGAGTTGCTTGGAATTAAGATCGGGAAGAATGGAGGCTTGGAAATGATCTTGGAATCCAATCTTGTTCTTGGGTTCCCTTGAAATTGAATTGGGGCGAGATGGAGGATCTTCAGAGGATTTGAGAGTGTATCTGAGATGAGAGTAATGAGCTTTTATCCTTTGGAATAGGGTTTATGTCTTTTGGGGAGGTTAAGATAGCGTTGGAAGTCTAAAAAGGTCATTAGAGTAATTAGAATTTATGAAAATACCATTAGTGAACGGATGGAAAATTTGGCAAAGTGTTGCTTTATAAAAGGTCCCATAGGTCGTGTGGTACTCCATGGGTCATATGGAGTGCCCGTGACAAGGTACTTAGTCCAAAAATTGAAGTTGGAAATCGATTGGAACAAGATGTCTCGTCATGACAACAGAGGACTCCACAGGTTTTGTGGAGTCTCATGACCTATATGGAGGCAGTTGCACCATAATTGGTGCTGGAAAATGTTGCCCAGGCTCAACTCCAAGGGACATGGGCCATGGTGGAACAACTAGCAAAAAACTCCCCCAAACGCCCACTATTCCTCTCTCGTACTCAATCCATGACCAGCCTTACAGCCATTGGAAAGACACATAACCCATGCCACTAGTTGTGCCCCATGACTTAGGCCAAAAATAGCCTTTTCCAACTCAAGACACCTCACACAATCCGTACCAGACACCACTGCCTGTATAGGTGCCCGTGGGCCTTCACTACACGGGAGGATCTTACGAAAATGGTCATAACTCCTTCATTCAAACTTGAAATGAGGTTAAATTAGGTGCATTGAAAATCTAACTCAAAGGGATTTTATTTGACATGTCATAGGCCACCCAGTTCGAAATGTGCTAAGAGTTATGCTAGTTTAAAATTGACCTTTGCATGAACCATCACCCAAAACTCAATTTTTAGGGAAGCCTTGAACTCATTTCGGTACTAGGAGTCTCCCATGAATCTAATACACCCTAAACTACCCAAATAAGGCTTAAAACATGGATACATAAGAGCATAGAGTTACGGCGTGTCACAGCCTATTTATTTTTCTTGCGGTCCTAGGCTTTTAAGTCTTTGCCTAAGTGTTCCCAAACATGAAAATGCCTATAATTAAAACATTTTCACCATCATATCATTCTAAACATTCCCCAATACTCATTCAAATACTTATACAATATTTTATCTCCTAACTCAAGACTCAAAACCCTCTCCAGATCTAAGGATTTCCTCTCAAGCTTCAAGTCTCCATCTCCAATCTTCATCAAGTTCATCTCCAAAGCTAA
>JAOTQJ010192935.1:0-21217 GCA_025642045.1 Solanum sejunctum
GAAGGTCGTGGAACAACAAATTACAATTATCAACTCCTAAGTTTCTTCTAAGAGTATAATTATGATGTTGTACAACAACTTATCTTTGCGGATTGTAAAAGTGGTACAACAGCTTAATTACATCACTAAAAAACTATACCTTGTTAAAAGCATATGTATTACTTCATAATTTAGCCAACCAAGAAGAGAAAATCCTCTTAAATAACAAGAAATGTTCACAACAATCCTTAGGACACATGCTGTCCAAATTTTCAGCAAAACGTACTAGCATATACTTCTTGTTTTTCATGGAATAAGTATAACAAATATATGGATATTTTCACTTAACTTATCCTTCAAGATTTAGGTCTCCTTTAAGAACCCTAGAGGGTTGTGTAGGCTGCCTTGTGAAGTAAAATAAAGAGAGAAAAGGAGGCTTTAGGAAAGCTGAAAATTGCTCCAAAGTAAAATGATTTAAGGTGCTGCTTTTGAGCCCTTATAAAGGCTCTCTTTGGCCGAATGTTTTTTGAAATTTTGATCACATAATACCACATATTATTAAGCTAGTGAGGCAGCAGCTTTTCCCTCACACTTGGGACTAAATGGGTCTTAAAGTTGATGGGCCTTGGCTGCCCATTTTCCAAATTCCTCTTCACTTAGTTTGGGCCCAATTAGCCAAGTGGATTGTGGTGTACTTGGGCCCTTTTATTATTCATCTTGGGCTGAAAATAAAGTCCATTTAAGATGCTAAAACATGGGCTAAAGTTACACCTTTAACACGTACTTTATTCATAATCGAACTTGGACAAATTCGATGTCGGCCCTCGTCTCTGTTTAGCTAGCAAATTTAAGCTATGCAAGTAGGTGGTGACTCACCTACTAGCTTCCTAAGTACTACAAGCACCTTAATTCTCTCACTTTTTTCAGGGCCGTGATCTCCTCAATTTGACACAAAACATATATATATACTCGACCCTCTTAAGCGTTAGACTCACATATTGCCTTATAACATGAGATTCAAGCACTTTTAGAAATTGACGCTAATTTGAAAAGCCATGTCATATTTCATTTGCATAGTACTAGTATTGTAAGATATGAGGTGTTACAGTATATCTGCCTCTGCCTCGCATATAGCACTTTCAACTTGTTGATTCCTTCAAACGACCTTGACGGATGCTACATCATTGTTCCTCAACATATTCACTTGACTATCAAAATTCTCTGTCGGGACTTCTTCATTAGCCAAATTGTCTTCCACAACACCCACAACATCAAGAGGTACAATAGCACTAGCATCACCCACACATTTTCTCAACATGGATACATGAAACATCAGATGAACCAAATCCATTTCACTAGGCAACTCCAACTCATAAGCTACCTTGCTGATCTTTCTCATCACCTTATAATGACCAAAATATCTTGGACTCAACTTAGCCTTTTTACCAAAATGAACCACACCCTTCATGGGTGAAACCTTCAAATAGACCCAATCACCAACATTAAATTCAAGGTCTCTTCTTCTCACATCGACATAGGATTTTTGACGACTTTGGGCGGTCTTTAATCGCTCCCTAATCAACCTCACCTTTTCCATGGCCTCCGTAACCAAATCTATACCCAACAAGGCCATCTCCCCCACCTCAAACCATCCAACCGAGGATCTACAATGCCTCCCATAAAGGGCCTCAAAAGGAGCCGTATCAATGCTAGAATGATAACTATTATTATAAGCTAACTCAATCAATGGAAGATAATCATCCTTACTATCCTGAAACTCCACAACACAAGCTCTAAGCATGTACTCAAGATTTTTTATGGTCTTTCAGCTTGGCCATCCATTTTAAGGGTGAAAGGACGTACTAAGTTTAACTTTTGTACCAAGACCCCTTTGGAAGGACCTCAAAAAATATGAAGTAAATTGATCACCACGATCTGATATGATGGATAAGGGAACCCCATGCAACCTCACCAATTCATGAATGTACAATCTAGCATAATCTTCAGTCCTATATGTAATTTTAACTGGTAGAAAATAAGCCAATTTCATTATCTTATCTATCACAACCCAAATGGAATCAAAACCTTTTCTAGTGTTAGGCAACCCAACCACAAAATCCATATTAATATCCTCCCACTTTTAAGTAGGGATGTCTATATCTTAGGTTAGGCCACCAGACCTTTGATGTTCGGCTTTGACTTGTTGGTAACTATGACAACCGGATACAAATTTGGCAATATCCCTCTTCATACCTCCTTACCAATACACATCCCTCAAATTCTTATACATTTTGGTAGAACCAGGGTGAATGGAACAGGAAGAGTTATGAGCCTCATCAAGAATTTTCTCTCTCAAGTCATCAACACAAGGCATACCCAACCTACCTTGTTTACCTAAGGGCACCATCTCCCTTGGGAGAAAACCTCCACCTTTACATCCCTCACCAAAGCCTTCAATTCTAATAAAGAGGGATCAAGATCTTGCTTTGATTTAACCTCATTAACCAAGGAACATTTAGAGCTATCAACTACCACAACACCATCATTGTCAACCTCTTCCAACCTATTCCTCAATATAACCAACCGATGGACTTCCCCAACCACTTCTTTACCACCGTCACCCACATGAGCTAGGCTACCCGTAGACACTCTACTCAAAGCATCAGCTACCACATTAGCCTTACCAGGATGATAGTGCACATTCATGTCATAGTCTTTAAGAAGTTCTAATATCCTTCTTTGACTTAACTTGAGATCCTTTTGAGTGAAGACATATTGGAGACTCTTATGATCGGTGAACACATCCACATGTACCGTATACAAACAGTGACACCAAATCTTTAAAGCAAGAACCACGACGGCTAATTCAAGATCATGAGTTGGATAATCCTTTTCATGCAATATGAGTTTTCAAGAAGAATATGCTATCACCTTACCATTTTGCATCAAAGCACAACCTAAATCAACCCTTAAAGCATCATAATACACAACAAACCCTTCTAGCCCTTCCGGTAGAGACAATATAGGAGCGAACATAAGCTTAACTTTCAAGGTTTGAAAACTTTGTTCACACTCATCGATCCACATACACTTAGCCTTCTTTTGGGTCAATTTAGTTATGGGAGAAGCAGTAGAAGAGAACCCATTCACAAATCTCCAATAGTAACCTGCTAAGCCGAAGAAGCTTTTCATATTTGATGGGGTCAATAGTCTAGGCTAATTTCTAATCACACCTATATTCTTAGGATCCACCTTGATACCATCCCCTAACACCATATAACCTAGAAAGGAAACCTCCTTCAACCAAAAATCATATTTTTCGTACTTAGCATTCAATTTCTCCTCCCTTAACCTCTGTAGCACTACCCGCAAATGACCCACATGCTCCTCCTTACTATGAGAATAGATCAAAATATCATCAATGAAAACCAGAACAAATGAATTAACGTTGGGTTTAAAGACTCTATTCATAAGATCCATGAAGATAATTGGTGCATTGGTCAACCCAAAATATATCACAATGAACTCATAATGCCCATACCTAGTTCGGAAGGCTGTCTTGGGAATATCACACTCCCTCGCCTTCACTGGATGATACTTGGAGAAAATATCAATCTTAACGAAGTGACTAGCCCCTTAAAATTGGTCAAACATATTATTCATCCATGGAAGAGGATACCTATTCTTTATAGTGACCCTATTAAGTTGCTGGTAGTCATTACGCATTCTAAGGGACCCATCTTTCTTCTTCACAAATAACACCAATGCACCCTAAGGTGATTGGCTAGGCTTAATAAAACTCTTCTCCAACAAATCACTCAATTGCTCCTTCAACCCCTTTAACTTCGCCTGGGCCATTCGATAAGGGGGAATAGAAATGGGTTAGGCATTGGGAAGGAGGTCTATACCAAAATCTATTTACCTTTTGGGAGGTACACTGGGAAGGTCACTAGGAAAGACATCAAGGAACTCATTTACAATCGGAATAGACTCTATAGGAAGGACTTTGGATTCCACATCCCTGACCCTTGCGAGATGATAAAGACACCCCTTAGAAATCAACTTACAGGCTCTAATGCAAGAGATGAACCTACCCTTGACCACCATATCATGACTCTCCCACTCAAGGACGGGTTCATTTGGGAATTAGAATTTGATCCTATAGGTTCTACAATCAATAGAGGCATAGGATGAATGCAATCAATCCATCCCAAGAATAACATCAAAATGAGCCATGTCCAACTCAACAATATCACAAGGTAATATTTTATGTAAGATATAAATGGGACAATTACTATAGACATTTCTAGCAACAATAGATATACCAATAGGAGTAGATACCTCGTAAGAGTCACACAACAATTTAGCCTCAACATGGAACTTTTTGGCAACAAAAGGGGTAACAAAAAAAAGAGTGGCATCTAGAACAATCAATGCATACATATCAAATAAATGACTTTTAACATACTATTGATGACAAGGAATATCATCAACCCTTTGCCTCCCTTAGAGTGCATAGAATCGATTATGACTTGAGGCACCACCTTATTGACCTCTTCTACCCAGCGGAACCATATTAACACCCCGACCTTGAGGACAAACATCCTTTCTCTTATTGCGATTGCGAGGACAATCTGACTCCTTATGCCCCTTTTCCCACAACCATAATAAGCACCGCTATTCCTCAAGCATGGGCCACCATGACTCCTACCACAATTTGGACACACATCATTAGGAACATGCCCCACCAACACCTTAGGCCCTTGGGAAGTCATTGGCAAACCCCCTATTAGCAACATGAGAAGACCTTTGGCCTTGATGACCGGCATCCTTGAAACTTTGGAACTTCCCCTTAAAATGGGCCCTCTTGGCCTGATTATTCCTCTTCTTCCTTGACTTCTCTTTCTCCATTTGTTCGACATAGGTCATCAAATGGGACAAATCCATGTCACTAATCAACATAGCAGATCGACATTCCTCACTCACCAAGTTAGATACTCCCATCATGAACTTAATCATCCTACACCTTGGATCCGCCATCAATTGATGAGCATATTTAGAGAGTTGGTTGAACTTGAGGGAATAATAAATCACACTTATAGTACCTTGTTTCAATTTCATGAACTCTACCATCTTGGCCTCCCTAAGCTTAAGAGGAAAAAACTGGTTAAGAAAAGCCACCTTAAACTCCTCCCATAGTACCATATTATTCTTCCCCTTTCCCCCTTCCATTGAGTGAACCATATTTGTGCCACCCCCTTGAGTTGGTAAGCTGCCAACTCTATCTTTTGTTTCCGATCTAACACACATGATAGCAAACACTTTATAAACCTTATCAATGAACTCTTAAAGGTCCTCATCATCCTTGAACCCATAGAATTCTGGTGGGTTCTTCCTAATGAAGTCTCTCACCCTAGATCCCGGGGTAGGAGCATGAGTGGCTTGGTCCCCTTGATTGACTTGATTGGCCATAGCTTGAGCAAGCAAAAAGAGAGCATCCGAGAGCTGACCATGAGCTGGTGGTTACTCAGGAGTGCGGGCTCTCCTTTCTCTTGTGTTAGTCATGATCTAAACATGGAAAAGACCATTTGTTATAGGGAAAACTCACCTAACATCTATAGTATGACATATATTGAGAAGAAGGGAAATATTTCCTAAATTATCTAATAGCATCCTACACATAGTCATGGTGCACAACACAACCATGAATAAGGCTCTAAACGACGCGGTGTGTTGGACTCTGAGGATCTAATAACCTAGTGCTCTGATACCAAGTTTGTCACAACCCAAGCCTAGGGCCTAGACATGTCATAGCGAATGGGGGAACCCAAAAGACCCCAAACAAGCCTCTTAATAGATCATCACATATCCTTGGTCGCAGAAGCAATTAAACAACATAAATAAAAGACAAATAGGGGTAAAGGAACTAAATGAGAGTTTTTATATCATCAAAATCATGAAACAAAAGAGTCAAGGCTTAAGCATAGAAACATATCATATCCAACAACGCCTTTACCACATATATAAGAGCGGGGGCCAAGACAAGCAACCAAGCTCACCTTTATAATCATAAGTATATAATAAAGTAAAGAGAGCCTTAGTACATAACATGAGATCCAAGTCATTGTCCCTAGATTTGAGGACTCACCAACTAGCTTTGAAAGGAAGCACTGGCCACGAGGAGGAAGATGATCAATTGGTGCTCCGGTCCCTACATGGTGACATCATGTTGGCATAGAGTATGCATTAGTATGTTTGAACGTACTAAGTATGTAGGATGCAATGCAACAAATGATAAATGACATAATCGAAATGTATAAAATAGGCAATAAATAAGCTTTAGCAATATGACATGTATAGAGGATGTCAAAATAAATCATTCTTACACAGAACATAGTATGTGTGTAAGGTGAGACCATCAATGCAGAACATCCAAGGCCTACCACCCCATTGGATAGGGGAATGTGGTACAAACCTCTTAATATGGTTATTGAGGTACGAACCCCTCCATGTGATTGCACGAACCTCCCACTTTCCAAGCAAGACGATCAAGGTATAAACCTCTCGACATGGTTACCAAGGTACAAAACCCCCAGCATGGTTGCACGGACCTTTGACCTTTTGATCGAGGTGATCAAGATATAAATCCCTCAATATGGTTACCAAGGTCTAAACCCCTCGGCATGGTTACCCAAGCCTATAACCTCCCGTGTGTGGCTTGGTCACTTCCCCATACTATAGCATAAGATACATTTATATACATTCCTTTTATCATAATAAAGCCATTCAACTTATAAGACATGCATTGGACCTTTAATTCCTCAAAAAATCATAATCAGACATTTTATCAAACACTTGGGGTGTGTGTGTGTAGTGCTAGTATAAGATCATGCAATTCAAGAGTTAAAGTATGCAAGAAATTTCAATGTAAAACCACCCATCATACTTGGTAACACCCTCAAGCTATGTACATCAAAACCCATCATCAAATCACATAATAAATCTTAGATTCATAGCTCAAAACATGCTTAGATAGTCACAGGTTTATGAAACCCCAACTTAGTTTTATAGTCCAATTCATAATATGTAAGATCCATAAGTAAACCAACTTAGAATCATGCAATTTAGATAAAAGGAAGCTTGGGATTCATGGGTAAAAGGAACCCATGAATGAAACCCACAAACCTCAGGTCTTGAGTTTCTTGGAATTGAGTTGGGGAAGACTGGAAGCTTGGAAATGGGTCTTAGAATCTAACCTTGTTATTGATTTTTCTTGGATTTGGATTAGGCTCTTGATGGAGGTTCTTGAGGGAATTTGAGAGTGTATTTGATATGAGAGTAATGAGTTTGATCCTTTGGAATAGGGTTTAGGGCATTTAGGAAGGTTAAGATAGTATTGGAAGTCTAAAAAGGTCATTAGAGTAATTAAAATTCACGAAAATGCCATTTAGTGAACGTATGGAAACATTGGCAAAGTGTCATATCACTGGAGGCTTTAATGGTTGTGTGGCGCTCCACATGTCATGTGGAGTGCCCATGTGAAGTGCCTTAGAAAATAATGGAAGTTGGGAAAACTTAGAAAAATTGACGTCGTGTCACTTTGACAGAGCACCTCACAAGTCGTGTGATGCTTCACTATTTTTTTGGAGGTACATTGCACCATAGTTGGTTGAAAAGATGAGGACAATCCACCTCATGACTAGGACACATGAGCTGTCACCCTTCACACGACCCGTTAAGGGTGCCCGTGGCACCACCCTTAGCCATATTTTTCCCTATGCCCCAAAAGCCTCCTTGACACACCTTGTGACCCCTCCAATCGGCCCTTGGCAAGCCATATGGTGCATTCGACTATCCATGTAGCCTTGGTTAGGCCAACAATAGCCTTTTCCAGCCCCCAAGTGACCCAGACAGCCCGTCCAAGGGCATACTGGCTATCAAGCGATCATAACTCCTTCGTCCGACCTCAGAATGAGGTGAAACCAAGTGAGTTGTGAAGCTAAATCAAAGGGATTTCATTTGATATGTTGTGTGACACCCTGTTCTAAGTGTGGTAAAAAGTTATGCTTGTTTAAAGTAGACCCCACATGAACCATCATCCAAAACTCAACTCTTAGGGAAGTGGTGAACTCGTTTAGGTACTAGGAGTCTCCCATGAACCTAATACACCACAACCTAACCAAATGAGGCTTGAAACATGTATATAGAAGGGCATAGAGTTACAAAGTGTCACAGAATTAGCATCATTGCCACGCTCATCCTAAACTTGCCATGGTAAAGGATGTAGTATCTCTGTTTCTCTCTGTCAAATCCAAAGTGAATATCCAACCTTTGGGACAAGAGTTGACAAAACGTGCTGCACGACTATCCTACGCTAGCAAATGCAGTTCTAGGGTGACACTCTTCACCTAACTCAATGCTCAATAATACTCCAGAGACTAAAACATGCACAACTCATCAATCAAATCAATCCTCTTTAAGACTCATATCAACTATCAACTTCATCTATCAATGAAATTATTATGAGAAAATATATTTACATTATCATCAATAAGTACTCAATGCATATTTTAGACTCAATGCCCAATTCAATCAAAAGTCATTAAAATGTCAAAGTTTCTTCTAATAAAAAAAGGATTCATTCTTCAAAAATCTCTGCATATCATCAAAACTCTATCTCGAATCATTATTCATGCTCAAAAGTTATACTCATTAAAACTCAATAGAATACGCTAAAAGAAATCATTAGTATTTAACATAATCAGTATGACCATCAAATCTAAGTTTTCAAAATAATGCATAAAAGCAACGATAGTCCTTAATTAGGGTTCATGCGAATGAAGACATGAACATATGTGCAAACAATTACTCAACTTCAAGAACATCATCAAGATATTATTGTATACAGGAAACTCATTAATTTAATAGAACTTAATTCCAGAATTTAATCAAGATAATACTTCAAGAATCATGTGTGGGGACTCATGGGTTCTCAACTCATCTATGACCATATATGGGGCGGGGCATATGGGAGAACAGTCCCATGCTTTAAATTTAGTCTTACATACCTAGAAAGTTAATATTATAATAGAAATTTGATAAATACTAGCTTTCTTGACGAAAATCCTCGATCTTGGTAGTTCCTTTAAAGAGGAAGAACTTGGAAAGATATTATTTAAAGTTATTCTCCTTGATTATTGAATTCTTGGCTTAGAATTTTTAGAGTTCTTGATGAAGAACCCTACATTCTTGAAAAAGAATAATAAAAAAATCCTTTCTTGGGATTCTTGAATTCGTCTTTTTGAAACCCTAGGTTATGATGCAAGATTCTATTAGAGATTCATGAATAGATAGAGAAATTTGGGTTGTATAGATTAAAATTTATGGAGAATAACTCACCTTGAGGATGAATCTTGAATTTAATGACTTTTTTGATGATTCAGGATCATTTATTTTTAGGAGTGAAAGGAGAGGGTTTTGATTATGAAAACTGATGTTTTATGCATTTTCTGACCTTAAATAGACTCCAAAGGTTTTAGGATAAAAGTACCCTCAAAATAAAAAGAACAAAATCGTCATTGCTTATCCAGTAAGTGTCAGTGTTTGGTCCGAGACGTGCTCTGGGCACAGACCTTTAGATAACTCTACACTCCTTCACTAAAATGGTCACAACTTTCTACTCCAAAAATTGATTAAGACAAAATTTAATGCGTTGGAAAGATAATTCAAATATCTTTAATTTAATATATTACAAGTTACTTAACTCATTATAGTTTAGGAGATATGGTCATTTGAAGTTGACCCTTTTAACTACTCCTAATAAAACTTAGTTTGTAGAAATTCTTTGGACTTGGCTTTATATAAAAAATCCCTTATATTCGTTTATTGAACTTAGGAGGGGTTGGAAATTGACCGAAATTCCTCTTACATAAAAATGAAAATATTAAAAAAATACAAGGCATGTCTGCATCCCAGGCGCGTTGCTCCTTGGGCGTGCAAAACCACTGTTTTTTCGTTTTGGATCGAAAAATTAATTTTTGATCCAATGGCTCTAAAATTTGAACAAGATAATTTTCCACTAAATATTTCATGTTGATCTCAAATCTAGTCTTGGATTTTCTATTGGGGCTTTGGAAGACGCATTATGCGCATGATTCCATTCTAGGGGTATTTTAGAAATTTCACGGGTGTAATATTATCTCACCCTTAGAATCATTCATCTTTGAATGATGAGTTAAAGGTACATATAAAGGTACATATCTTGACACTACCATCAGTCAATCAATGTTTTGACTCCTCATCGTTATCAACAATGCCTATTCAGACTCGAGAATATACAACCTACTCAAGAAAAGACAGTCAATTTAGTTAAGGGTAAGGACGTTACCTTCATCATTCTTATCATTAGGCACGAATAATAATCAAGACTCCTTTCAATACTTAATCATCCAATCTGGACAATTACAAGTCACTCCAAATAGATAAAATTGGTTCCGATCAAGAGTAGAGACACGCTTTTAGACATTTTCATAATCAAGCATGAATGGAACATCGCAACTCAGTCAGTTTGAATCATTTGAACACCTCAAGAATCAGCATTTTGAACTTAGGAAGGAAGGCATCAACTGTAATAGAGAATTGGACCATCGATACATAAGACTCTATGTACAACTCTCAAGCTTAGCACCTTATCTAAATTGTACTCCCTTTCATATCACTCTGCTCCCTCAACTTAAGCTTATAGCTCTTACTCAACTCTCTACATATCCACATTCTCTTATTCGATTCAAGCCTATTTTTAATCTTCAAGGTGTTATTCACAAGATGATCATATTCCTACAAAGCTAATCCTCAATTCTCAACACTAAACTTCCACGGGGGCTCCATTAAAAGACCACTAGTCCTCCTCACTACTTCACTACTCTTCCTCAAGACCTTATTAGAAGTCTTCACTAGTCTATCATCAATACTCAGATAATAATAACTATGAATCAAGCCTATCACTCTAACCACTTCAGTTATACCTTAGAAATTTCAAGCCTCCTTAGCACTTCTACCTCCACTATTCAATGAGTTCTCACTCAAAGTCAGACTAACATACTCTTACCTATCTACTACTCATCATTAGGTTTTCTCTCTCTCCTCCTTCCTATCTTATCCCTACAGGACACAAGTTTAAAACTAATATCATAATAAGGATACAATCACTCCTCCTCATCTACCCTCACCCTCAGTCTACTACCATCAATATATTTATTTGAACCTGGAGGGACTCATCATCTTCCCTTTGGCGAAATTCTCAAACTACTATGCAAAATAAGCATGAATATCATCAAAATCTTAAATAAGCAAATACTCGAATACGGATTCTCAAGGATAGACTTCAAACACAATATCTAGAGTTTAAACTTTATCTCCAACATCATTATCAGGCACGAATACTATCAAGGAATTGCATACTCAAGTATGTAGAGGCTCAAAAGGAACATCAACTCAAAGATAGGAACTAAACTCTACTATAATTCAAGAGCACTCATTCTCTCCCATCACCCATAACTCACCTAAGATCGCCAATACTTCTATCAAGATTTAAAAGTTGGATTACTTAAAGAGCTTAGAATGAAAGATCATTAGCATAAATCAATCGAGAAATCTTATCTAAGAACATTCATAGATTACAATCTCTCTCGTCTATCAAGACTCATTCTGAGTTCTTAAAATGATAAGTAGTGTAAAATACAAGTCATATCTCCTTCAACATAGGACTGGAAACTCTTAGATTCATGGGGTAATATCAAGATTAATGAATGAATTCGTCACTTTTTATCCTTAAAAATCAGCGTGAATGAGAGTCAATATGATGTGCATAGGACCAGGAAATAGGTATGACAATCATACACCAGAAAGGAATAGAGTATCAGCTTAACTGAAGGGTAAAGATTGTATGACATAGAAAAGAGTTGATATCCCATCTTGATCAGCCCATCACTATTGAAGACTCAAGATTTACTCTAGTTTACCACTTCGTCATCTCTCCCTTAGCTCTCAATATCCTCTCTCTATATTTGGGAATCAATTTCCTCTGCTACGCTATAAGCATATACCTCCACACGATTGAGGAATCACTATTCATATGAATAGACATCTTAAACTCTTCTATTAGATTATAGTCGTATAAAATATTAGCCACTAAGACTCTCTCTATACTTGCTATGCTTATTGGCGCACATAGCCATTTCCCATACCTCTTAAAATCTAACCTCTTCTTTTGTCTGCTGATGGTCAACTTCTGTGCTCTCATAAACTCATTTGTAAAGACTTAGACTATAATGGATAAACTTATCATCATCTATCCATATGCCCCAATCAACTTAGTTGCTCGGGATGACAAAATATTTATATTAGCCTACTCCACATTGACAACTCAAAAGTACTATCTAGATTATTATAGCAGTCATGACTTAGAGCTTCACACATCTTTACATAATCATGGTTACACATCTCAAATCTCTTCTTATCTATTGAGCTATCCTCGTCTCACTCATCTTACCTAAAGGGCACTTGTACTCTGCCCATAGCATCACTTTCCTTGTAACTCAGTACCACTCACCTATTCAATCATGTTTTCTTATTTGACTATGACTCATAACTCAATGAATCTCATGAACTCTCACTTAAAATTCATAAGCCTAGTTTTGATCTACCTATTCAAAGGTGATTGGCTTTCCCCTACTCAACATCTATGTTTCACCCTCAATAGTATGAATACCATAACACATCAACATAAACTTCCTCCTAGTTTGAGCACCTCTATCACATCCTGACACTAACTCTTGCTCTTTCTATACCACATCATAATAATCATAACTACAAGCCTCAATGAACCATCACTCTTGCTATCTCATCCCTTTCTTTCTATTATTATCCTTCTAAATTTGGAATGATTCACTTCTGCTCAGGGTTTATAAAACCTAACATCTAACTCTTAGGTGGTAACATTAATCTCTTTGGAGACATAATTTTCTCTCTCATGGCTAATATCAGAAACAAGTTTTGAAAACATAAAAAGGGTTTGGGTACATCTAGAGCTAACTCAAATGCATGATTTATATGAGTAGTAGTTCACTCTTTCTAGTCAATCAGTATATCATACTAGTTGGCTTTACTTAATTCTAGTACAGTCTCTCTATCATTCTGATTATTTTACCAAAGAGAATCTCATTTGTTAGAGTTTTAACATTACTGTCTCTGTCACATCATGGAGGAGACATAGTCAACAAGTTGAGTAGCACATGAATCAAAAGAGAGATTTTATAGAGTTTCACTCTATTAAACGAATTTGGAATAAGAAAGAAGTGAGACGATTCCTAATATCCTATTACCTCTTGCTTATGAAATAAAGTCGACAACACAAACCTAAAAAAGACTACTAGACACGACTTCATAGACTCCCTAGAACTCTTAAACTGGTGCTCTGATACCAAGTTTGTCAGCCCTGGGAGGGTATCCTAGATGTAACCGGCACTCAGATATTATTACTTGTCCCCAAGTGAACCACTTGGCCTCATCATATTCATTCCCCAAGTGAACTACTAATCAGCAAAAGACATAAGGGAGTAAATGGTCACATCATCATCTAGTCTCAAAATAACATTATAATTAAAGGCTAGTAGGAAGAACTAGCTCACAATCTTATATCAACATCCGACTCTAGTATATAAAGCCTATATCACTATCAGGTGGTGCTAATGATAGGCCCATGAGTACCTCAATCAAAATAAAGCTAAGTAAATCTAACTCTAAATCAAGATGAAAACAAAGTAATGAATCCTCCGATGTAGGGGAGGCTCACGAATTAGTTGAACATCTCAAATCCTCAACGATGCGCCTGTTGATGATCTTAAAATCTTGTTTCTACATCATGAAATGATGCAGTCCTAGAGGGGGACGTCAGTACGTGGAAATTATTGGTATGTAAAATAGCTGAATGAAATTGAAATAGGTAGAATAGTATAGAAATAACATCAAGTCAACTCAAAAGGCTCAACTAAGTAAACCATGCAAGTTTAAATTAAATCATGCTCTTTAATATATACATTTGAAAAGAGAAAATGTTTCCATTAGAAATCTCTTGCTCAATCAATGTTTCTTGGGAGTTTCTCTTAACTAACATCTATCCTATCCCACCACCTTGAAATTAGATGGTGCACAATGAGTTAGCATTGTTGCCACACCCATCCTAAACTTGCCACGATAAAGGGTGTAGTATCTCTGTCTCTATCTTGAATCCAAATAGAATGTCCAATCTTTGGGACAAGAGTTGCCAAAAGTGTTGTATGACTATCCTACGCTGGCAAACAGAGTTCTGGGGTGACACTCCTTACCCAAATCGATGCTCAATAGTACTTCCAAGACTAAAACATGCACAACTCATCAATCAAATCAATCCTCTTTAAGACTCATGTCAACTATCACCATCATCTATCGATGAAATTATTTATGAGAAAATATATTTACATTATCATCAATATGTACTCAAAGCATCATTCAGACTTAATGCTCAATTCAATTAAAACACATTAAATTTTCAAGTGTATTGCTTATAAAAAAACTTATTCTTCAAAAATCTCTGCATATCATCAAAACTCTTTCTCAAATCATTATTCATACTCAAAAGTTATATTTATTAAAATCCAATAAAATACAGTAAAAGAAATCATTAGTATTTAACATACTCAGTACAACCATAAAATCTCAGTTTTTAAAATAATGCATAAAAGCAACCATAGTCCTTAATTAGGATTCACGTGAATGAAGACATGAACATACATTCAAATAGTTACTCAACTTCAAGAACATCATCAGGATATTATTGTTTACAGGAAACTCATTAATGCAATAAAACTTAATGCAAGAATTTAATCAAGATAATACTTCAAGAATCATGTGTGGGGACTCATGGGTTCTCAACTCATCTATAGGGCACATGAGAGAACAATCCCATGCTTTAAGTTTAGTCTTACATACCTAGAAAGTTTATATTACAATTAAAATTTGATGAATACTAAATTTCTTGGAGAAAATCCTCAATCTCATTAGTTCCTTTAGAGAGGAAGAACTTGGAAAGACATTATTTAAAGGGCTTCTCCTTGATTCTTTGAATTCTTGACTTACAATTTTTAGAGTTGTTAATGAATGATCCTACATTCTTGAAAAAGAATAATCAAGAAATCCTTTCTTGGGATTCTTAAATTCATTTTTTTGAAACTTTAAGTTATGATTTAAGATTCTATTAGTGATTTATGAATAAATAAAGAAATTTGGGTTGGATATATTAAAATTAATGAAAAATAAGTCATCTTGAGGATGAATCTTTTACTTAATGACTTTCTTGGTGATTCTTGAGTGTTTATGTTTAGGAGTGAAGGGAGAGGGTTTTGATTATGAAAACTGATGTTTTATGCATTTTCGGACCTGAAATAGACCCCCAAAGGTTTTAGGATAAAAGTACCCTCAAACTAAAAAGAAGAAAAATGTCATTTCTTATCCAGTAAGGGTCAGCGTTTGGTCCGCAACGTGAGCCGGGCACGGACCTTCAGACATGTTTGTACTCCATCACTAAAATAGTCATAACTTTCTACTCTAAAGTTTGATTAAAGTGAAATTGGATGCGTTGGAAAGATAATTCAAGTATCTTCCATTTGATATATTATAGGTCACCTAAATCATTATACTTTAGGAGATATAGTGTTTGAAGTTGACCCTTCTATCTACTCATACGAAAACTTAGTTTATAGAAATTCTTTGGACTTGGCTTGATGTAAAGGATCCCTTGAATTCGTTTATTGTACTTAGGAGGGGTTAGGAATAGAGCAAAATTGCGACAGAGAAAAATGATTTTTTTTTAAAAAATACAAGGCATGTTTGCTTGGGTCATCTGGAAATAGCCGCTTTATATTTTTAAACATAGGGGTTAGGCTGCGTACATCCTATCCCCCTCACCCCGCAATGAGAGGGAGTCTTTTGAGGCACTAGGTTATGTTGTTGTTGTTACAAGTCATGTTTGCATCCCAGACGCATTGCGCCTTGGGCACACACAACTACTACTTGTTCATTTTGGATCAAAAAAAATTATTTTTTGATCCGATGGCTCTAAAATTTGAACAAGACCATCTCCCAACTCAATTTTTTATGGTGATCACAAATCTAGTGTCAGAGTTTTCATTGGAGCTTGGAAAGACGCATTATGCACATGATTCTATTCTAGGGGTATTTTAAAAATTTCAAGGGGTGTTATACCTACTTGTTTTGGGCTTTTCGGAAAAGTATTTTATGTCATACCCCGAGAGGTTACGCTAGCTGTAACCAGCACCTAGTGACTATTGCTAGTCCCTAAGTGAACCACATGGCCTTATCATATTCATTCAATCAACAATCTTACTAATCTACGAAAGTAAAAGGAGAATAAATGAGCATATCTCATGTTCTAGTCTCAAAATAATAATATAATAAAAGGCTTGTATAAAGAAACTAATTCCCAAGTCTCAATATCAATATTTGACTCTACTCTATGAAGCCTCTATCACTATTAAGTGATGCCAATGATAGACCCTATGACTAGTTCAATTAAAATAAAGCTAACCAAATCTAACTCTAAAGTAAGATAAAATATATATAATGCATCCTTCGAAGTAGGGGAGACTTACCAATCAGTTGAATGTCTCAAATCCTCAATGATGTGACTATTGATGATCTCCAAATCTGGCATCTATATCATGAAATGCTACAGTACAAAAGGGGATATCAGTACATAGAATGTACTGGTATGTAAAATAGCTGAATGAAATCAAAATAGGTAGAATAATATATAAACAACAATCAACATCAAGGATAGTAACAATCAATATGTCAAATGCCTATCTAAAGCAAGAATAAAGAGTAGAGAAATGACCCATTAACTAATCAATTCATCAATCAAATCAGACTTATCTCAGAGGGACTCATCTTATCTCATCTTATCTCATCTTATCTCATCTCATCTCATCTTGACTTAGAGTTCTCAGTTTGAGAACTTTCTGGTAGTTTCTGTTATCTGACAACAATCATTTAAGAGTCACTGATTATACAAGAATCATGCTGATGGTGCCACAATCATTATGTACTTGCCAGGTTGGGAACGAATCGAAACCACATGGGCAAGTCCAAATGGAGTCAACAATCTACAAGTCCTCTATTGATTTCAGGGACTTCTACTCAGAGGGGACCTCAACATAATATGGTGTGATGGTCTGGATCCCCACCTACTTTTGGCTACATAGTTTGACGAGTGCGAGTTGGACTAATCTTATTCTTTTGATGCTTGATACTCCTCCCATGACTCAATGCTCATAAAATAATCTATCCAATCAAACTATCTCAATCAAACTATCTCAATCAGACTCGTGGAAGCTCAATCTTTCAATCAGTCTCGTAGAGACACTAATCATGTCCTCAATCAATATCTCATTCAATAGCTCAAGGCTTAGAATAATCATTAGGAAATAATCAAATAGATAAATCATTTGAGTTCATTTATGGAGACTCAAGGGACTATCAAGTTCTATCAACTAATTATCATCCTCCTATCACGATCACAATCTCTATCAACATTCTCAATCAAGGCTCTAGACTCAATCCTTATCTTTATTCATACAATCTTTAAGAAAATAATAAGTAGGGTTTATACAATAATTCATGTAGAACCATTCATTTTAGGAAAACAAGTTTATGATTATTATCAACATATGAAAATAAATGCAGTAAATATGATTTCTCAAGAAAATAATCAAGAATCATGCATGCAGATGTTTACAACATCTTAAAGTAATAGAAAATAAATTGTAATAAAAAATAATATATGAAGAAATAACTTTTATTGATAAGCATGTGGCTATAAATATGTTACTCTCTTGATTCTTCTCTCATAAGATTTCTCCATGATTCGAGGGCCATTAGTGGGGTATTCTTAAATATAGGATGATTTTGACCTCTTTAAGTCATCATATTTTGATCTCTCTATGGGATATTTTGAGATGCCTTTTCAAGGGAATATAAACTCTTTATATAGACATGAATTAGAGCCTCCAAGAAATTAATCCCTGACTGAAATAGGGCTCAGTTTTTAGAGTCCTACAAAATTTTGATGTATACAAATGCCCCCTGCTTCAAGACTTGTTGGAGTGTAGACTTGATGAAACTCAAAGATAAGGCTTGAGGTACTCATTTTCCATAGTTTCTAGATTTATATTTGTAGATTTGATTTATGAGAGAAGAGATGAAGCGCAGATTTGGTCCCACTAGGCGTGCGAGTTTATTTACAACATATTTTTTAAGGTAATAAAAAATAAATTATAATAATAAATAAAATATGAAGAAAAAATTTTTATTGATAAGCATATGGGTACAAATCTATTACTCCCTTGATTCTTCTCTTATAAGATTTCTCCATGACTAGAGGGCTACTATTGGCGTATTTCTCAAATGCAGGATGATTGACCTCTTTAAGTCATCATATTTTGATTTGTTTATGAGATATTTTGATATGCTTTTTAAAGAAAATATAATACCCTTTATATAGGCATGAATTAGGATTTAGGATTGATTAACATCCAAGAAATTAAACCTGACTGAGATAGGACTCATCTTCTAGAGTCCTACAAAATTTTGATGTATACAGTAGACTCAAGAACTTTCAACTCTCATCTAAGACCATCTATGGGGAACATGAGAGAATAATCTCATGCTTTTAGTTTAGCCTTACATACTTGGAAAGTTAATATTACAATCGAACTTTGATGAATACTAGCTTTCTTGGAGAAAATCTACTATCTCGATAGTTTTTTTTAGAGTGGAAGAGCTTGGAAAGACATTATTTGAAAAACTTCTCTTTGATTATTGAATTCTTGATTTAGAATCTTTATAGTTCTTCAAGAAGAACCCTAATTCTTGAAGAAGAAGAACCAATAAATCCTTTCTTGGAATTTATGAATTCATATTCTTGAAACCCTAGGTAATGATTTAAGATTCTATTAGAGATTCATGAATAGATGAAGAAATTTGGGTTTGGTAGATTGAAATTTATGAAGAATAACTCGTATTAAGGATGAATCTTGAAAGTTAATACTCTTTTGATGACTTTCTTGATGATTCTTGAGCGTTTATGTTTAGGAGTGAAGGAGAGGGTTTTTGATTATGAAAACTGATATTTTATACGTTTTGGGAACGTAAATAGACCCCCAAAGGTTTTAGGATAAAGTACCCTCAAAATAAAGAGAAAAAACGTCATTTATCGCATACAGAAAGAGACCGCATTAGTTCCACAATGCAAAGATATCGCGGATCTTCAGACAGCTCTGCAGGTCTTCAGTAAAAGAGTCATAATTTTCTACTCCGAACACTGATTAAGGCAAAATTAAATGCATTGGAAAACTAAATCAAATATCTTCAATTTTGATATATTATGGGTCACCTAAACCATTGTAACTTTAAGAGATATGATCATTTGAATTTGTCCCTTCTATCTACTCATACGAAAACTTAGTTGGTAGAAATTCTTTGGACCTGGCTTGAGGTAAAGGATCCCTTATATTCGTTTATTGAACTTAGGAGGGGTTGAGAATTGAATGGAATGACCCTCCAAGAAAAATGATTTTTTTTTTAAAAAACACAAGGCATGTCCGCATCCCAGGTACATTGCGCCTTGGGCGAGCACAACCTTTGGAAATCATTTTGGATCAAAAAATTAATTTTCGATCCGATGGCTCTAAAATTTGAGTGAGATCATTTCTCTACTCAAGCTTTCATGCTAATGGCATATTTGGTCTCAGATTAGCAAACAAAGTATAGGAAGATGCGTTACGCGCACATCTCTATTCTAGGAATATTTTAATAATTTTATCGGGCATTACGTCATCTCCCCCTTGGGATCATTTATCCTTGAATGAAGAGCAAAGGTGGATATTAAGGCTTGAATAGACTCAAAATGCATCACAACATTCACATCTATCAATTAATGATTTGACTTCTCATCACTATTAACAATCTCGATTCAAACTCAAGAATAGAAAATCAATTCAAGAAAAGATAATCAATGTCACTCCCCACCCTGGGGTCATGACCAGTGTCCGATAGGGACACCTAGACACATGCTAACCTTAAATTTCCAATGAAACTGACCTGGAAACCTACCGAAATTTTGGCAGTGTTTCCTCTGTTTTATTAACTAACTACACCTGCAAAGAAAATCCAGCAGCAACCCAGAGAACAATGCAAATATACATCCATTTATACATATACATAAATGCGGGCCGACAAGGTCTCTACTGCGGTCCTGCCTCTTAATAATCATGTCATACATAGAGTAATGCGGGCTCGCTGCCTTATCAGGTATCAAATACATATAATAGACCATGTGCTTAAGTATATCTCACATACCCACTATCCACTAGTATCCACAGACCTCTATACATAGATGCCAAATAGTACGTGTATATATACATGACCCAAACACAAAACATGTGAACCTGAAAAGATACCAATAGCTGGCTCCTGAAACAAAAAGGGCACTGCAGCTAAAATGGGAGATCCTAGGCTAAAGGGTCTCGCACCTATTCATCGGTACCTGCGGACATGAACGCAGCCGCCCCCGAAGAAAGGGGTCAGTACGAGAGACGTACCGAGTATGCAAAATCGGAAGTATATAATACAGATAGAACTCATAAGCCAAGGAAAATAGTAAAACATACATAAATCAAACCTGTAACAGGTATCGAAAAAAAATCTTTTTAAAACATATGAAAGTCATGCATGTTGGATGGGAATGATGGCCCCAAACATCTCGCCATCCACAGCATCACACCAGAAGTTTAAATACCCAAAAATCTCCATCGCACATCATGAACATAGTCACATGCGCCAGGGAAGTCTGCTGCATCCGTATATCATATATCACATGAGGCACCAGTCACAGCATCACACCGTCTAAGCAAAACTTGACCACTGGGCAAAATCGAGTTCTGCCGTATCCAACCAATTTCGAAAGATATATATATATATTTATATAGTAGCACAATAGTAACCGGCTTGGGAACCCGTGAAGGATATTACTATTATGTATGGCACAGGTAGAGTCGTGAGAATCATATGCATCAAAATTAGTTTAAAAATTCATAGTAAGCAATTATTCATTGTGAGATCATAA
>JAOTQJ010192984.1:0-21209 GCA_025642045.1 Solanum sejunctum
GTTTACAGGTGAGGTTAGTTAGAAAAACAGAGGAAACTCTGTCAAAATTTTGTGAAATTCCTTAGCTGTCGTGAATGAAAATGCGGTATAGTGTATGTTTGGGTACCCTATCGGCACCAATCACGGCCCCTGGGTTGGGTCGTGACACAAAGATAGTTTCACGAAATCGTTCTAACCCTTCATATCCAATTGATAGCCAAATAACATCGACAAATGTTGGGTTGTATGTTGCACCAAACTTGATATTGTGTTTAGTTTTACAACATAATTTAGTCCTGTGATGTTGAGCGAAAAAAACTTAATATTAACTAATATTATAATAGATATAATAAAAATCGATACAATAAAACAAAAATAAATACTATTATGGTAATAAGTAGTGTACCATTTAGGTAATGGATATTCATTGTAAACTATTTGCTTGTTAAGTTAGTATGTAGTAGTTATGATATAATTGAAATGATATTTGTATGTGTCTGATACTTGAATAAGAAAATTTACCTTTTAATTGACTACATCTGATACTTGATTTAATGTACTTCATGTAATGTAATTGATACTTGAATTTAATTGGTTTTAGTTGGTTATACCTGATACTTGATGTTGACATCCAATTTTTACCCTCCACGGTATAAATCAGTCATCGAGCTTTTAATTTGACAATTTAAAATAATTAGCTTTTGAAAATGTAAAAATATCTTCTCAAATAAATTTCGTTTTTATTTTAGGAGTTATTATTCTTAATTATTTCAGATTGATAATATTAAAAACTCTTTAATTAATTTGTATATTTTTTGTATAGTCAAATTAGTCAATTAAGTTCAATTTGATTATTTTTAATTAGCTAAAATTGCAATCGAATTGGTCAATTTTGAATCCCCACCTTGAACCCATTTTCAGCCTTCATCTTGGACCAAAATTCTGGCCCAAATCAAGTGAAGCCCCAGCCCAAATTTCTAACACCCGACCCAGTCCAATTCTTCTTTCAATAATACACACATTATACAACATATACATATATACCCCCTCAACGTTGATCCCACGCGCCCCTTTTCCTTTTCTTTCCTCCTTCTTTCTCCTTCACGCACACATTCTCTCCCCTTTCCCTTCTCCTTCAATCCAAACCAACGAGAAAGCTAGCTAGCACAAACCCAAGAATCCAAATCCCTCAACGGTTCCCTCCCCCAATTCGTACCTTACGTGGATCATCCTTGTTGCTCTCAGTACGAAGCCGTTGGAGAGCATTTCCAGGTGTCTCAATCGTATGCTTGCCCTCTTAGATCGACGGTCGAATCCTCAATTCCGTTGAGGATTCGAGTTATCCTGATCCTCCTTGAAGAATTTGAATTGAAAAAACCGAAAATTCATTCCCAATTTCTCGAATTTGCCCTCGGATTCCCCCCCCCCCCCCTATTTCGAACCCTAATCGTCTCCTATAAAATCCCCTCTTCTTCGTCATTTCCGGGAAGCGGTTGATTCCCAAAAACCCTATTATAATATATATTCCCTCAAATTAATTTCCAGAAGCGGGTCGGTTTTGAAGATTCTGAAATTGAAGGTTCTTGGTCTTGAGCTGGTGTAGGCAAATTGGGACTCGTGGTGGTGTGAGCTCGTCTTCAATCAAGATCATCGTTCCAGTTCCTGCTCTTCAAAACGTAATAGTCGAGATCCTACTCTTTTCTGTTCTGATTCGAGTACAGTTATTAGATTGTGAGAAAATTGTATAACCTCTTTAGTTATGTGATGAGAAATAATTGTGTCATGATGGTTGGATGGCTGTATCGTGCTGAAGTTGTTCCTGTTTCTGTTGAGTATGTTGATTGTTGCTGCATTTGTAGTTTCCAGTTCATATTAAGGTCAAAATTTTCTGCTTTAGGAGCTTTGCTTTCGTTTAGTCTAAAATCTGACTTGTTAGGCTCGAAGATGCATTCATGATACTGTTATTCCGTATGCATTTCTTTGCTAGTTTGCTCTTGAAATTCTGCAAACTACATGACTCCGTTGTTCATCACTCATTTCTCTTTCGCTTGAATAAAGAGCTCAAACTAGCCTTTCGTTGATTGCTATTGAATTTACGTCTAGAGTTTATGTGTTTTAAGCCATTCCAGCCTCTTGTTACTCTCGCCGTTTTCTAGAAATGAAGCTGGTTGTTAGCAATTTCATTTCCCCTCATCTTTTCTTGTATTTCTTGTTGTGTTCTTTAACCTTATATATCGCACAAACCTGTTCCATATGCTTATTCTTTTGGTCTGATTGTGAGGTTTAATTTATATTTGCTTCCCTTTATTGTTCTAAGCTGGTAACCTGGGAATATCTTGGTTTTGATATAGTCATTTTGCCTTCTGCTCAGCTGTTCTTAGAACTGGTCATGTTTACCTCATGCTTGTGTTGGATATGCTTCAAGAAATCGATCAGAATAGGTCATTTCATTTGCTTCACATGTTCAGCCTTCCTTTTCTCATGTTTATTTGCACAATTTTCAATCTTGAATGAGTGTGTGACTTGCTCCAACAACTTGTGCTTCATCTTTGCTTTAGTGTGTACTGAGATGCCTCTGTTTTGAGGTGTTGAATCATTGACGTGTCAAGCTTACATCTTGGCATCTCAAATCAGTTTTGGTTCCTTTCCAACACAAAAAATGAGTCTGACTTTAGCATATGTTGAAGCTTTGGTCTGTATTATCATAGGTTTGTCCACATTTTGGGTTTGTTTAGGGTATTGTTAGTCATCTTTGTCTCAAACTATAGTGTTCCATTTTTACTTGTTATGAGTCGAAAGAATGCAGAAAATATGGGTCTGTTTGCATTGTTCTATTCTGGGCCAGCAAGTGAGGAGTGCATTTGGTCACTGTCATGTTCCCTTTTGTCTGATTTATGTTGTTTTTCTGTTGAGATTGTTGAAGGAGTCAACTTTGTCCTTTTAGTATAAGCATGTATGGTTGAGACTTTGTTGTTCTAATCCCATTTGGTCTCATTATCTTGTTGAGGAAAGATGCGTTTGAATATTTGTTTTAATTCAGTTAGTGAGTCCCACTGATATATGTACATCGTTGTGGTTGTAATGGTTTTATATCCTTCCTGCATGCTATTAAATTGTGGAGAGTTCAAGTTTGTCTTCCTTTCTCTTTTGATAATAATGATGTTTGTTTTCATTTCACATTTACTGCAATGGTTTTCTTCCTCTGTATGTTCTTGTTCCCAGTCGATTCTATTTGTTTATAGCTAATTTTGTCTTTTGTTTGCTGTATAAATCTTGATCCGAGTCCATCATGGATTCGCTCCCCTTTGCATTTCGGAATGGGCCATGGAGGACCAAAGCTCGATATTTCCTCGGGTCATTTGTACGAAGGTGAAGTTCGGAAAGGGAAGATAATATACAGGTTCGGAGGGTGTATTACAGGCGAAAAGGAGACTGGTTACAGCTTAGATGCAGAAGAATTAGCGTATATACCCTGATATACACTAATATACATCTGATATACACTAAGTGTATATCACAGGAAATGTGGGCCGCAAGCCCATTAGCAGGAGCAGCAGCAGATGGGCAGCAGGGGTGAGCAGGCCCAGTTCATTTTATAAATTGGGCAGATTTGAATTTGGCCTGCCAAGCCCAATTTCTATTCCCTCTATCTTTCCTTGTTTTATTATTTTATTTATAATATTTGTTATTATTTGATACTAACTCTAACATTAATTCACTGTTTAGGTTATTATTTGTCTTTAATCTAATTGTATCTCCAACATTGTCTTCATTTATGTTAATTTTCATTTTTAGTGATTTTCTTAATGTTAGAATTTAATCTGGTAAAGTCTCGCATTTTCAGTTCAACAACAACGTACCCAGTAGAATTTCACAGGTAGGGTCTGGGGAGGGTAGAATGTACACAGATCTTACCATTACTATAGAAGTAGAGAGGTTGTTTTCTGGGAATCATCATTTCAAAACCCATAAGCAGAAAGAATTAGATATGACAAAAAGGGAAGGGATAAAATGGAAAGAGCGACTAATAATAACAGTATGTAAATAAGATAAAATTAACACATAATACGACAGATAATGAAAACACTTGACAAAAAAACAGCTTAATCCTACCATTAGCTTGCTATTCTAATTCACGATCTCCATTTCTTTCTATCGAAGGTAATGTCCTCAGTGAGATTAAGTTTTGACATATCATGTCTAATCACCTCCCCCCCCTCCCGTACTTCTTCGGTCTATCTCTACCCCTCTGAGTATCTCCCAAAACTAATCTCTCGCACCTCCTAACAGGAGCATCGGTACTTCTTCTTTGCACATGCCCAAAACATCGTAGTCTCGCTTTCCTCATCTTTTCGGCCATCGAGGCCACCTCAAGCTTCTCCCGAATGGTCTCATTCCTAACCTTGTCACTCCTGGTGTGACCACACATCCATCTCAGCATCCTCATCTATGTGACATGCATCTTCTGAACATGTGCCTTTTTAATTGGCCAACACTCCACTTCATACAGCAACGATGGTCTAACCACCATTCTGTAAAACTTACCTTTGAATGTATGTGGTATCTTCTTGTTACACAATACTGCAGAGGCAAGCCTCCATTTAGTCCATACTGCCCCAATACGATGTATGATATCATCATCGATATCGTCACTACTCTGGATGATGGACCCCAGATACTTAAAGTTGTCCTTCTTGGGGATAGATTGAGTGGCAAGCCTCACATCAAAGTTTGCTTCATCCCTCTCAACACTGAATTTGCACTCCAAGTATTCAGTTTTGGTCCTGCTCAATCTGAATCCTTTGGACTCCAAGGCATGTCTCCAGACCTCCAACTTATCATTGACTTTAGTCCGAGTCTCACCAATCAGTACTATATCATCAGCATACACCATGGTACCTCCTCCTAGATAGATCGCGTTAGCTCATCCATCACCAAGGCAAACAAGAAAGGGCTCAACACAGATCCTTGATGGAGTCCCATCACAGCAGGAAAATACTCTGAGTCTCCTCTCACCATTCTTACCCGAGTTTTGGCTCCATTGTACATGTCCTTAATCGCCCTGATATAAGCCACTGGGACACTTTTCGCCTTTAGACACCTCCATAAGACATCCCTTGGGACTTTGTCGTATGCCTTCTCAAGATCAATAAACACCATATGAAGATCCTTCTTTCTTTCCCTATATTTCTCCACTAACCTCCGAATAAGATGAATTGCTTCAGTAGTCGACCGCCCCGGCATGAATCCAAACTGATTCTTTGAGATAGATACTACTCTTCGCACCCTTATCTCCACTACTCTCTCCCAGATCTTTATAGTGTGGCTTAACAACTTGATACCCCTGTAATTGTTAAAGTTTTGAATATCTCCCTTATTCTTGTACAATGGAACCATTGTACTACTCCTCCATTCATCAGGCATCTTGGCAGTCTTCATAATAGCATTGAACAATCTAATCAACCACTCAATGCCATCCTTGACCATGTTCTTCCAGAAGTCTACCGAAATCTTATCGGGCCCGATCGCCCTCCCTTTCTTCATCCTACTAATAGCCCATCTTACCTCGTCAACTCTGAACTGCCTACAATACCCAAAATCACGATGATTTTCAGAGTGTGCCAACTCACCTAGCTCAATATCTCTATCTCCTTTTTTTATTTAAGAGTTTATGAAAGTACGCTTGCCACCTTAATTTAATGGGAGTGTCATCCACCAACACCTCGCCCTCCTCATCCTTGATGCACTTCACTTGGTCCAAGTCGTGAGCTTTCCTTTCTCATACTTTAGCGAGTCTATACAATCTCTTGTCCCCGCCTTTATCACTTAACTCCTCATAAAGGCCTTCAAACACTGCTGACTTAGCATTTGTCACCGCCATCTTCACTTTTGACTTGGCCATCTTATAGATTACCTTAAGCTTTTGCTTTTCATCCTATCCCTACACTCTAACCACTCTGTATAAGCGACCTTCTTATCTTTCACTTTACCCTGGACTTCATCATTCCACCACCAATCGCCCTTACGTCCACCAAAGATCCCTCTTGAAATCCCTAGTACCTCGGTAACTACCTTTCTTATGTAATCAGCAGTCGTGTCTGACATGTTGTTCACATTACCTTCACTACTCCATGCCTCTAAGTTTCTCAACTTTTCTTCTATCTCGCGAGAAAGGGCAGGAGTAAGGCCTCCCCATCTAATCCTAGGTTGAGCATACATAACCTTCTTCTTCTTTTTTCACTTAATCTCCACATCCATCACTAAAAGCCTATGTTGAGTGGAAACATTTTTACTCAAAATAACCTTGCAATTCTTACATAAGCGTCTATCGCCCTTTCATAGAAGTAGGTAATCTATTTAAGTCTTAGCTACCATATTACGGAAGGTTCTAAAGTGGTTTTCCCTTTTTGGGAAACACGAGTTAGCAATCACTAACTCAAAGGCTTTGGCAAAATCCAAGAGAGACGTTCCTCTCCCAAAATCAAAGCCTCTATGAACACCATCAAACCCGTTAGTAGTTGTCCCGATATGCCCATTAAAGTCACCCCCAATGAAAATTTTTTGTCTCCGATATGCCTCGCACAACCACATCCAGATCCTCCCAAAAGAGCCTTTCAACTTCCTCATGTAGGCCTACTTGGGGCGCATATGCACTAACTACATTCACCACATGTCTACCAACCACGAGTTTGATAAACATCATTCTATCATTAACCCTTCTAACCTCAACCACATACTCCTTCAGATCCTCGTCTACTAAGATACCCACACCATTTCTATCCCTAGAACCACCCGAGTACTACAGCTTAAACCCATCCACATCTCAAGCCTTGGTGCCTACCCACCTGGTCTCCTGGACACACGCTATATTAATATGTCTCCTCTTAAGACACTTCACTAGCTCCATGGATTTACCTGTAAGTGATCCTATATTCCACGACCCGATCCTTAGCTTGAATAACCCCGTGTCTCCCTTACAACCCCTATCCCTAACCCCTGACCCCGACCGATGACATGACCCTAGTCAACTATGAGGTCCCGACGCTAGTAACTGAGAAATACAAACTCTCTAAGCTACAAAATCTAAAAATACAAGTAAACAGTAAACAATCTAGCGAGTGTACAAGTAAAACAGTAAACAACCAGAAAACTACCAACAACAGATACCCAAAAACAATATGTTATACAACCCACAATCATTATGTGACCAGCAATATCCAGCAATATGTAACAACCCAGCACTATACTCACGATATATAACAAACAACCCACAATTACGATAAGAACAGATAAGATATAAGCAGAAAGTACCAGGCAACAAAGAAACAACAAGCAAGTAGAAATACAAATATCTAACAATAATCAGAGCAAGAGCAACAAATATAATAGTGATCCGGACAAGAAATACAGATAAAATCTAATGTAAGCACTATCAAAATTTGAATACAGGCCAAAAAAGTAACAGGAATTTCGAAGCCCACAATATATGAAAAATGAATTGTAACAATAATCAGCCTAAGAAGTACAGAGAAAGGAGAAATTAGTAACAAAGAACATTAAAATCAAGAAGTACAGAGAAAGGAGGAATCGGTAACAAAGAATTTTAAAATCAAGAAGTATAGAGAAATGGAGGAACGAATGAACCTAGGCCGTTGGAATGTCGAAGCTCTCTGAAATAATCAACATTGCAAACTCTTGTGTCGCTAGAGTAGATTGATGAGATATCTACAAGATTTTGAATCTTGGCTTTATCTGAATTTGGCATTTGTTAGGTTTTCCGTTGATGAAGAAGAAATGGGAGCGGGCAGTACTGGGCTGATCTTGGTCTGGAATAAGTATCTTGGAAGTCTGGGTTTTCTAATTGAAGCATATATTTCTGAAGCAACGCTAAATATTTATTGTTTTCAAGCTTCCCAGAAACAAGGATTTTATCTAATCTCCATCTACTCTATCTACTTCCTCAGAGGGGAAGGGGAGAAGAGTTGAAAGAGAAAATTGATTAGAATTAATGCAGAGCCGAGAGAATCGATCCTTGCCAGAATACCTTGGTCTTTCGCATTTTCAGTCCAAGTATTAGTCAATTCAATCAAATTTCCAAATCTAGTCAATTTTCAAATTTGGTCAATTTTTGAACTTAGTCAACTTTTGCAAATTTAGTCAAGTCTTTTTCAAATTTAGTCATTTTTCAAATTTAGTCAAATCTTTCAAATTTACTCATTTTTTGAATTTAGTCAAGTCTTTCAAATTTAGCCAACATTCTTTCAAACTTAGTCAAGTTTTTTAAATTTAGTCAACATTCTTTCAAATTCAGTCAAATTCTTTCAAATTAATCAATTTTTAAACTAGTCAACTTTTTTCAAAGTCAATCAAATTTTTAAAAAGTTAGTCAATTTCCTAGTCGTCGGTCAACCGTATGTTAGCGGCCATTTTGAGTAATTAAGTTCTTCTCAAAGTGAAAATTGAACTCGAACCCTTCCTTTGGTATATGTTAAAAGATTTTTCTGTTAGATACTTTAAAATATTTATTGGTTTCCTAATTATCCTTAAAATTAGATGGTGACTCTTTCAAATGTCGAGAATTTGATTTGTACTTAAATTAATTAAATATTAAATCGAATTTTGGAAATCCAAAGTTCATTTTTTTTAATTAACACTTGAAGTATTGTAGTTGAGATATATAAATGATTGTTGAATTATATACGGTGTAAAGGTTTACACTTGCATAGACTAGATACTTGAAATTAGGTACTTTCTGTTGTTGTTTGATATTTGATTGTGTGTGCTTCAAAAAAAGATATTAAAAAGTCTTTCCTTTGAGTTGTCAGTATGCTCTAGTTAACGAGCATAACATAAATTTGATACTTGAAAAATTAAAAATCCCCAAAATGTTTAAACCCTGGGAAAGTATCAACAGTGAACTTGTCATTTAAATGTATCAAAAACGCATTTACAAAATGTTGATATGCCTAATTTTGAGGATTATCTACTAGATTAACATCGATTTATGTATCAATTCAATAGATTTTTAGCAAAATCAAACCATTGACGATAAATTTAGGAAAATAAATTAAAAGTACCAATTTAGGTTAAAGAACACACCTTTAGCAAAGAAGGTCAGGTGGTATTGGGTTCATCTTTTTTCCTTTTTTTTTTGGTTGCATGTGATTTAGTTACTGGAGATTTTAAACTTGAGACTGTCTCCTTCATGACCTCAGTCTCGACTGGCAAATCGTCTTCAACGACATCTACTTGAGCCATGACTGTTGGGTCTACATACGTTGATTGAAAGTTATCACTGTCGTGGACTTCCTGTGTAAGACCAAGTCTAAATGATGGTTGAGCATCTATGAGAATACTTCATCGATACTAATGAAAAGAAAAAAGAGGTGGGGATCGTTCAAATAATGAAGGGTGAAGAAGACAACCTCTTCGATATATGGAAAAGTACCCAAAAATGTTGAACTTCAAATTTATAATTAATTGTGGTAAAATGGTAACTGATCAGTGATTGACACTGATTAGACAACTGTTGCTAGAAATAAGGCGTGATAATAGTAAAGGAAAATGTGAGCGGGAGAATTTAATTATTTTATTCTAAATATCTGAAGTTAAGAGAGACAATATAAAAATGTGAATTTTTTTAATATTTTTATATGGTAGGGAATATTGAAGATTTTGATAAAATATGTTGTATAGTTCTGTAATTTTTAGTATAAAAATTTGATTGACTATCCAAATTTCATTAGTATCGCATAAAGTAAATATATATATATATATATATATATATATATATATATGAATCATGACTTTGCTTTCACAAAATGTTACATATATTCCTTTTCCTAGATTTGAGGAAAAGAAAAACTCTTCTTGGAGCTTCTCTTATAAAATAAAAATAAAGTACAACTAAGCGAAAGAATGAAATAAATAAACTTGGTCTACCAGATGGTTTGGTTTTCACGGTTAAATTAGCCATCCTTCAGGTATTTTAATAGTTTTTGTCTCCCAAAAATAAAATAAGGAAAAATTATTTGAATTTGATACCCGAGGCAAGTGTTCAAAGAGAGAATATTTGAAAAGTTTCTTGCATTCACTTTATACTCCCTCCATTCATTGGTACATGTTAAAAATATAAAATTAATTTTTATTTTTACTTATTATTTTGGAGAAATCAAAATAGGACAATTTTCTTTTTACGTAATTTATCTTCAATTTACTTATAAAGTTAATATTTTTAAAAAATATAGAACTTGTTAAAAATATTCAATAATCAATTCATTCATACAGTACCTAGACAATTTATAAGAATTGGCATAACCCCTCAACTTACTCTAAAGGAGCATTTCAATTATTAAGTTTCTACAGAAAACAAATTGAATAACTTTTATACTCTAAGATTGATTTTGTTTTGTATCCATAATTGTTTGATTTCTTATTTCATTGGTGGAATTTTTATAGTGAAATATTTTGGTGAAATTTTTTAATAGTTGGGGTATAAATAGTTTCATCTCACTCAAATCCCCAGTAATTTATCACATCTCATGCATTGCGGAAAGTCATTTTACTTTCAAGTTGATGAAAGGCTCATTTTATCATGCATTGCGGAGAGTTATTCTACTTTCAAATTATTAAAAGGCTCTTATCATGTATCACAAAGCGGATAAATATGAATTTTAGCTAACTTATAAAACTCATTTAAATATGAATAAATTTGAATAAAATAAGTACCCATTTAAGTCCAAAACAAACCTAAGTCCTAACATTGAATTTGAACGGCTGAAGAGTGAAAACGCAACAAATAGCGTTTTGGTTGTTTTCCATCCATCCGTTGTTGCGCGAAGTTGCGTATCACAAATCATCATCTCTCACTGTCTGCTGAAGACTTCATGCATTTTCCGATTACGTTTTCTCTTTGCTAGTAATGGTGTTTTTCGGAGTTCCTTCCAGACAAGAATGCTTATATCATATAGCTGGAAAGAGGGGAGATTGGTCTTAAGGATATTTTATTTGCTTCTCCCTCAGAGCAACATTTAAGTTCCCCCTCCCCGGTATGAGGGAGTCGCGGGTTCAGGACATTCATTAGAATTTGTTATTTCACAAGAATACTGAATCTATTCGTCTGTTGTATATGTTATCTTTGCCTGAGTTTAATATGGTAATGATCCTATGTGGACTGTTCTGTCCTGATTCATACCAAATAGTTGCTTTGTTTTGGTTGTAGCTGATACAATTTCAGTTTTTTATGTTGAATTGTGGACTTTTGGTTGCTATTTAAGAAACATGAGAAAGTCCACTCTGTGTAACTACACATAATTGTGGACTTGATTTCTTTATAAATTAAGAATTCTCTGGCTGTTCTTCCATACTGATGATTGTTGGATGTACTATCATTAGAGCTCATGAACTGTTGAAACGAAGTTGCAACTCAACACTTAAAATTCATCTGGAGTTTTATGCTTTACACTTTACTTGAGAGTAATATCTGCCTTCCTTGGGAGCTGTATGTTCAAGAAGATGTTTATTGAAGGGCCCGACCACAAATGGTCTATTCTTCACATAAAAATTATATAAGAGAGCTTTAACTCTCTATAGTAGACTTTCAAATCCTTAAGAAGTTCTGTTAACACTTTATCATCAAAAACAACAAAGTTGAGCTGCCTTCCATATCAACAAAGAAGAAGTTCAATGATCTGTAAAAGTTTAGCTTCAAATTTTACAATACTGATGACTCACAACATCATTTTGGTCATGATAATTTTGCTTGTTTTCTTGACAGAGGTAAATAGAGGCTAATGAGACTTCTTGTGAGATCAGCTCGTCTATCTCGAGAAAATGAGCTAAAAGGAATACTTCAATTGTTTGGAACACTTTTTCAAAATTGCCTCGTACTAGTGACAGTGAAAGGTTAAAAGCAGAATGTAAGGTATGTCATGATATCCTTATAGCTGATGCTGGTACTTCAAATATGAAGCGTCATGAGAGAGACACTTGGATAATACACAAGAACGTGGATATGTGCCCATTGATCAAGTAATTTAACGCCAGAAATTGTCTGTTGCTATTCTAAAGCATAATTATCCTTTTAGCTTTGTTGAACATCAACGGAACAGGGATATCCATTCATACTTAAATCCAATGGTAAAAACTATTTCAAGAAATATGGCTAAGGCTGATATTTTAAACTT
This sequence comes from Solanum sejunctum, assembly GCA_025642045.1. Classification (NCBI taxonomy): domain Eukaryota; kingdom Viridiplantae; phylum Streptophyta; class Magnoliopsida; order Solanales; family Solanaceae; genus Solanum; species Solanum sejunctum. Next base: position 12,165 of record JAOTQJ010192984.1, read on the forward strand.
ATATGAGAGGGAAAAAGAACTTTTAAGGTGTGAGCTTGCAATGATTCCTAGTAGAATCTGTCTGACTTCAGACATGTGGACTTCTGTAGTGTCAAATGGTTATATGTGTTTAACGGCTCATTATGTTGATTTGAATTGAAATCTTCAAAAAAGACTGTTAATTTTTCGTGATGTTCCGCCTCCACATTCAAGAGCAGTTTTGGGTCCTTTACTTATTGAGTTTATTAAGGAATGGGGTATCGAAAAGAAGATTTTTACTCTTACTTTGGTTAATGTTAGTTGCAACAATGGTGTGGTAGATCACTTAAAGGAACATTTATCTCTAATGCATTCGCTAGTTTGTGATGGACGCTAGTTTGTGATGGAAAGTTCTTTCATATTCGTTGTGGGAACCACATCTGGAATTTAATAGAGCTGGTTTGGAAAAAGCAGATGAAGCCATTGAAAAAGATAGAGAAGGTGTTAAGAACATTAAACATTCGGAAGGAAAAATATTAAAGGTTGTGGAATGCATTAAGAATCATGGATTGTCGTGTTCAAATAAGCTTCGTCAAGAAGTAACTACCCGTTGGAACTCCACTTACTTGATGCTTGATAGTGCTTTACCAACAAGCTTATATTCAATATAAATTTCTTGTTATTGAGTTTGTATAGTCTTTCCGAGGAGGAATGGAAAAGGGTAGAGAGTATTGCTAAATTCTTGAAGCCATTTTATAAGATCACTATACTATTTTCTGGAAGTAAATATCCAACTGCAAACTTGTATTTTCCAAATGTATTGAAAACACAAATGTTGGTGATGGAAGCAAATAATAGTAGTGATCGAGTTATGAATGATATGGCCACATTAATGCTGAGGAAGTTTAAAAAATATTGGAGGTCATATAGTATGATTTTATCAATTGCCATTATCCTTGACCCTCAATATAAATTGAAGTTTGTGAAATTTTGCTTTTCTAAGATAGATCTTGTGACCGCTGATGCTAAAGTTAAAAAAGTTGTCGATCATTTACAATTGTTATTTATAGAATACTTGATACCTTCAACGATAATTTCTCTTTTAGGGGAGAATATTTCTGATACAAGCAATAATGAAATAAGGAACGATCTCGAGGAGTTTGATATGTTTGAAAATCAGTTGGAGTCCGATGAAATTAAAAGACAATTGGATTTGTACTTGGAGGAGCCTAAACTTGACCGTAAAGCAAAGCCAAATTTGGATGTCCTTGTATATTGGAAGGAAAATAGAGGAAGGTATCCAAAACTCTCATCGATGAAATATGTATTGAGCATACTTATTACTACGGTAGCTTTAGAATTCAGCTTTATCATTGGAGATCACATAATTGGAAAGTTTCAAAGTTCTATTTTACCTGCAAATGCTGAAGCGAAGTTATGTGCTAGAGATTGGCTTTGCGGACAAGAAGGTAAGTTATTATTTACGTATTGTAATTTTATTTTATTATAATAGCCTTATTTCTATCGTTTAATGTCTTATTTTTCTAGATTGTGATGAATTAGACACTGATGTGGATGAAATTGCAGTGGAACTTGTTGGGGAAGCAACGATAAAACACAACGGAAGCACAATAAAATCTTTCCCCAAAATAAACAAGATGAATGAAAAAGGCACAATGAACTCCAAAAATTTTCAGCAACAACAAATCAGTAAAACAACGGAAATAAAGTAGAGAACACACAATTTACGTGAAAACCCCAAATCAGGGAGAAAACCACGGGACCGTTCAACAACGATCCGAAAACTTTCACTAATCACCAAAAACGAAGTGGGTACAACAAGTTCTCCTCTCTAGTAAACACTAGAGGCAAATACAATCATCAAGAAACAATCTTGGCAAGACAACAATTAACAATTTCACCAAAAATGGAGTAAAAATTCAAAAATCATAGGTCTAAAAAATGCAGTCAGAAAACCACTTTCCGAGCATCAAAACGAAAAACTATTTGTTGAAGAGGAGAGTGTCAGGAACAACATACTATAATTTGAGGATGAACGGACTTCGTTTGGCCTTCAATCCGAAAGGGAAACCAGTTGCCTGCATAGTGTAGAAAATGTAGATTTTTTCTGTTGCTTCTATTCTTTTCTGACTGATCTCTTTTTTTATTTTTTTTTTAAATTTGATTTTCTGCTGGTTGTTTTTAATCTGATTGCTTCCCCTATTTGTTTAGTGAAATGGGCCAAGACAGAAAATTAAATTCATTTGGGCTTAAAACCATAATTACACACACACACACACACACACACACACACACATATATATATATATATATATATATATGGTCCCAAAGTTAATTTGGACTCTTCTTCCATGTAGGAGAGATATTCACTAACAAATCTACCCTCATCCTACATGGAGTGAGCAATCAAACCGGCCTTCTCTCGACAAAACATGAGATTTTCCTTTGGCAAAGTCTTGATCAACATATCTGAACATTTATGACTTGTGTGAATCTTCACAAGTTCAAATGACTTGTCCTCCACATCTTCTCGAATCTAATGATACCTTTTCTTAATATGTTTGGTTCGAGAATGAAAAGCGGTATTCTTGGCAAGGTGGATGGCACTCTGAGAATCACAGTGAAGAAGATAATTTTCTTGTTTCAAACCAAGCTCCTCAAGAAAATTCCTCATCCATAATAACTTCTTGCCTACCTCAACAGCTGTTATATATTCTGCCTCAGTAGTGGACAAAGAAACACATTTTTGCAATCTTGATTGCCATGAAACTGCAGCTCCAGTAAATGTCATCAAGTATCCCGAGGTAGACTTTGCAGTATCAACATCTCCAGACATATCTGCATTTGTGTACCCAGCTAACGCAGGTTGTCCAATACCAAAATATAGACAAACTTTGGAGGTACCTCTAAGATATTTGAGAATCCACTTCACGGTTGCCCAGTGCTCTTTACCCGAATTCGACATGTAGCAGCTAACAACCCCAACTGAATGTGTAATGTCTGGTCTCATATATACCATGGAATACATCAAATTGCCCACAACAGAAGCATAAGGCACCTTATTCATCTCTTCCTTTTCTTTATCACTTGAAGGACACCGTTCCATACTCAAGTTCATGTGTCCTGCAAGTGGAGAGCTCACGAGTTTAGCATTGCTCATGTTGAATCTCTTAAGCACCTTCTCAACATATCTCTCCTATGATAGCTAAAGTTTCTTGTTCTTTCTATAACGAGTGATCCTCATGGCTAGAATCTCTTTAGCAGGGCCTAAGTCCTTCATTTCAAGGAACTTGCTCAATGACTTTTTCGAGCTAGCAATCTTCTTGGTGTCCTGGCCAACAATCAACATATCAGCTACATATAAAAGAAGAATAAGAAAGTCACCTTCGAAGTAATTCTTCACAAAGACATAATGATCAGAATGTGTTTTGTAAAAGCCATGATCAACCATAAAGGACTCGAATTTCTTGTACCACTGCTGAGGTGCTTGTTTCAAACCATACAAACTCTTTTTCAAATGACATACCAAGTTCTCCTTTCCCTTAACCTGAAAGCCTTCAGGTTGCTCCATGTAGATCTCTTCATCAAGGTCACCATGAAAAAATATTGTTTTCACATCAAGTTGCTCAATCTTTAAATCCATGCTAGCAGCTAATCCAAGTATAACTCGGATAGAGGATATCTTCACAACTAGAGAAAACATCTCATCAAAGTCTATGCCTTTCTTCTGACTGAAACCTTTACAACCAATCTTGCCTTGCACCTTGGTTGTGAGCTACTCTCATGACACTTCAATCTGTATACCCACTTGTTCTTAAGTGCTCTTTTGCCCTTGGGCAACTCTACAAGCTCATATGTATGGTTCTGATGCAAGGATGTCATCTCCTCTTGCATGGAATCATGACACTTCTCGCAGTACATATGTGACATAGCTTTATCATATGTCTTTGGCTCTCCTCTATCAATGACTAACAAAAAATCATCCTCTAAAAGTTTTGTGGAAGATTTTCTATCTCTAGTGGATCTTCTTAGCTAAGGTGGTGGTGGCAGCTCTGAATGTAGCTATGACTCAGGAATATCATTATTACTATCATCAGAATTTTCATCTTCAAGAGCGTCATCTGCATGATTTTGCATATCTCTCCCATGATCTTAAGGGACTACAACATGAGGATGATATGAAAATAGATCAACTGTAATACATGGAGAAGGAGTTGCCTTCTTCTTCTCACAATCTTCAATGGTCTGATCTTCAAAGGAAATCACATCTCTGCTTCTAGTCACTTTGTTGTTACGTGGATCCCATAACCTGTATCCAAACTCATCCTCTGAATATTCTAAGAAAATGCGCTTTTTGGTCTTCTTATCAAGCTTGGATCTCTCATCTCTAGGAACATGAACAAATGCTCTACAGCCAATGACTCTTAAATGCTTATAGAAGATATCTTTCCCTGACCAAACTCTCTGAGGAACATTGCCTTCAAGAGGAACTGAGGGAGAAAGGTTAATCAAGTACACTGCAGTGGACATTGCCTCCATCCAAAAGGACTTTAGCAGCTTAGCATGAGATAGTAGACATCTGATCTTCTCCTCAATGGTTTTGTTCATTCTTTTTGCAACTCCATTAAGCTGAGGTGTCTTGGGAACTGTTCTCTCAAGCCTGATGCCCTGAATCTTACAGTAGTTCTCGAATGGACCCTTGTACTCACCATCATTATTTGATCTAACACACTAGAGTTTCTACCACTTTCTCTTTCAACTCTGGCATGAAACTCCTTAAAAGAATCAAGTACCTGGTCTTTATTTTTTAACAAAAAAACCCACACTTTTTTAGAAAAATCATCAATAAAAGTCACAAAATATTGTGCACCACGATGTGATTTAGCATCCACATAACAAACATCAGTGTGAACAAGATCTAGAGCATATTTTCTTCTATGTGGGGGACGTGTATGAAATGTAGCTCCATGCTGTTTTTCAGCCAAACAATCAACACAAGAGTTTAAAGGCATATCTGAAATATATGGGAGATAATCTTTCTTGGAAAGTATCTACAAGCCCTTTTCACTCATATGGCCAAGTCTTTTATGCCACAATTCACTAGAGACATCACCTGTTACATTGGCATCTCCGCTATATACACTAGCCTGCATAAGATAAAGTGAATTTTGCTTATTAGCTCGAGCCACAATCAAATTTTCACGAGAGAGTTTCCATTTTTCATCACCAAACCTATTGGCATAGCCCTCATCATCAAGCAAGCCAACTAAAATCGAAATCAATCTAATAACTGCAACATGTCTCACATCCCTGAGCACCAACTTGTAACCAGTGGAAGTTTCTAAATAAACAGTGTCTCTACCGATGATCTTAGACGAACCACCATTTTCCATCCTCATATGACCAAAATCACCAGTAGTATAGGACGAGAAGTAATCCCTGTGTGAAGTAATACGATAAGATGCACCAGAATCAATTACCCAGGTGCAGTCATCATATGCTACATTTCATAAATGATCACCGATAATAAATAAATCATCATCACTAGATACCAAGGTTGTAGTGTTCTTCTCATCTGGCTTTTGCTCGGAATTCTCAGTTTTCTCTTTTCTCTCCCTGGACATATCTCTCTTTTTGTTTCTGCAGAATTTCTCAATGTGACCTGGCTTTTGACAGTAATGGCAAATAAAATCTCTTTTCCTTAATTTGGATCTCCCCCTGGACTTGTCTCTGTAATGAGGATTTCTGGTCTTGATTCTCCCCCTGCTGGATTCTGGAATCACATTTGCTTTAACTTAGCTAGGAAAACCTGATTCTCTCCTCCTAACCTCTTAATTTAGAATACTAGCCTTGACCATCTCCATAGTTATCTTGCCATCTGGAGCAGAGTTGCTAAGTGAAACTACCAAGGTATCCCAACTATCGGGCAATGAGGAAAGCAACATCAAAGCCTGAAGTTCATCCTTCAATTTCATATTCATTCCACCTAGTTGGTTTACCACATCCTGAAACTCATTCATGTGAACTACAATGTTGTCACCATATTTGTATTGCAATTTAACAAGCTTCCTAATCAAAGAAGCTTTGCCCATAGCTATTTCTCTCATACATGGATTCAAGTTTCTTCCACATATCAAATGCATTAGTTTCATTAGCAACATGTTGCAGCACACTTAAAGAAACATATTATCGAATGGAGGCAATGACTTTTTGATTTAAGATAGTCCAATCTTTCTCAACAACACCTGTTGGACGATCTTTATACAAAATCGGGTCAAGTAATTCTTTAGAGCACAAATAATCCTCAATACAAATTTTTCAAATAGAATAATTCGTGGAGTCCAAACTAACCATCCCTTGCACAATTACTTTATCATCTATTATAAACAACACAAGAAGCCAACCAAAAATAACTAAGCTCTTGATACCACTTTGTTGGGAAAGCAACGACGAAACACAACGGAAGCGCAATAAAATCTTTCCCCCAAATAAACAAGATGAATGACAAAGGCACAATGAACTTCAAAAATTTTTAGCAGCAACAAATCAATAAAACAACAGAAATAAAGTAGAGAACATGCAATTTACGTGGAAACCCCAAATCGAAGAGAAAACTATGGGACCGTTCAACAACGATCCAAAAACTTCTACTAATCACCAAAAACCAAGTGGGTACAACAATTTCTCCTCTCTAGTAAGCACTAGAGGCAAATACAATCATCAAGAAACAATCTTGGCAAAACAACAGTTAACAATTTCACCAAAAATGGAGTAAAAATCCAAAAATCATAGGTCTAAAAAATGCAGTCAGAAAACCACCTTCCGGGCATCAAAATGAAAAACTATTTCTTGATGTTGAAGAGGAGAGTATCAGGAACAACATACTAAAATTTGAGAATGAATGGACTCCGTTCGGCTTTCAATCCAGAAGGAAAACTAGTTGCCTGAAAACCCAAATTAAATATATATATGAGCCCAAAGTTAATTTGGACTCTTCCTCTATGTAGGAGGGATATTCACTAACAGAACTTCAGTCGTATCTTCATAAACTTGGCTCGCATTGATAGGTTGGTTATGTCTCTATATACATTTTCTTAGTTACGGAGCCGTATCTTATTAGTTGGACATATTGGGTGTGGTTGGTAGCTAGTGCGGTTGGTTGCTCTGTGGTTCTTCCTCAGTTTCATGTTAGTTAAGCCTAGTTGCACTAAATTTTATGTTAGTTTTTTTGCTGTTATTATCAGTTTTGACAAGTTCATGATGTTCTTAGATTAGTGGTCTCTCATATGACTTGGTTCAACATTGGTTGGGGAAAATAAATAAATTGAAGTTACGAAAGGGATAACATTTGTTGGAAAAAGGCAAAGGAAACATAGAAGGGTTTGAAATGGGTTAGAACATATTTACCCAAACCATATTTACCCATATTTTGTATGGGTGGATTGTTATCCAATCTATTTTGACTTAGTCCATATTCAACCCATCCAAATCCAATTCAATCCACCCATTTGCCACCCTTAAACTAAATAATAAAATTTTAAGTAAACCAAGAAATACTTCCACTTTCCATTGTATTGATAGTATTGAATTAGATTTTGAATTATGACTTTAGTGAATATTCCTATCAATTAATAGTGATAAATTAATAAGTATAAATTATTTAAATTCCATTATTTATTGTCTTAATTTCAATCTGTCCCGATTTTTTTTATAATTATGGTTTTATCCCTCATTTTTAAAGGTCAATCGATACATGATATGAGAATTGATACAAGGCAAAAAAATTAGGTAAATAATGAATTAATTGCGTTTAAAAAGGGTTTGTTACTATAATTAAAAATTGATCCCCTAAATCACGGGTGAACATTTGCATTAGTTTAGTTGACTAGCTGTGTATGTGCAACAGACTAGGAATTTCAAGAATTTAAACTAAAAAAAATCTTGACGGGGAGATCTAGACGTAAAAAATCCAAGAAAACGCATTAGTCTTTTTTCACAAATTCCAATGGCATGAATGTGTCGATCCTGCTGTGACATTTAGGAATTTAGGAAAATGATGTCGTCTACGTAAGGTATAAGAGTGGTGGAATAGTTGTGGGAGAAAATATATCATTTGTTGATTTGAAAGCAGTCATCGCTGCAGAGTTGGGCGTAGACGAAAAGAGAAAGAAATTACTGATTAGGTATATGGTGGAAGGCAATTCATATCACAATTTGCAATGATATGAGCATAATGTTATATGTGGAAGTCAAAAAAAATTAAGTTTTGATATGTACCCACTCTGTGTTGATACAATTGATCTAACGAATGGGGAGTTACAGGTTGTTGATAGAACGAATGAGTCTATTTATTGTATTGAACTTCAATAAAACAAGTCTGACATAATTAGTTTGGTTGAATCAGATAAACTAAACAAGTCTAACATACCTTCACTAATGGATGTTTTGATATCTGCAATATAATCCCATTTGTTTGTTACTCCAAACCTTAACGAATTCTTGGGAACTTACTTTATGACAAAGTTTATAACCTGCATTGATACAAAAATTTCTAAATTTTATTCAAACAGAATATCAATTGCTATAGGTGCTAAAAAAACTGCACAATTGATGTAATAACAATAAGCAAAACATATTCATAAATAGTGAGTTATCAACACTACAAAAAAAAATTATTGCTTGGGATTTATTGTCACATGCCAGTAATTTTGAGTAATGAAATATGTTAATCCATAGTGAGACTCAATAGTATCAGTGTATCAATGCCAAAATAAATGTGTCAAATGTATCAGTGCTCAAAATAAATCAAATAACTACATGTTGATACAAGTATATACATGATACATGTGAAATCATTAAAAATTGTATCAGTGTTGATAACCTTATTTCAACATGTATCAGTATTGATACAATAAATGAGATTTTTTGAAAGTATTGATACAAGAGATTGTGTGTTGATACAAGTCTAGAAAGTTTTTTTCAATATTGATACATGAACTGCGTATTGATACAAGAATCAAATAACAAAAGAGATAATATACTGATACAGTGTTGACAAAAATAGAG
>JAOTQJ010192995.1:9806-21209 GCA_025642045.1 Solanum sejunctum
GAGTCCCCATCTTAAACCTCAATCAGTGCTAAGTCTAATCCCATGGAATACTAGAAACAAACATACTTTGTTCATAACATGAATAATTTTTAAGAGACATGATAACGTTACATGAGTAGCTCATTCACATGCTTGACTTTTTCTAGTAAGCTTACTTGAACTTGAACATGAGGGTAAAATAATAATCATTCTTAATCCCTTAACTTGACATAAATAGCTCACAATAGGATAAAATCTTCAAATAAGGCTCAACTTATCACTTGTAACTTCATAGATACTTTTCATGAATTTAGTACATTCTTGGAAGCTAATAGTTATCTTAAAAACACTTGACTTGTAAACTATGCAATAGTTCATCAATAACTTAGAAATTTGTGTCATGTAATTTAATATCATGACCAAATCATAGGGCCCAGACGTGACACAGTGAATGGAGAACCCGAAGGAAGCTCAAACAAGCCTCTTAGCATATCAATCATACATCCTTGGTCGCGGAAGAAAAATTAGCAACAAAAAGAGAAGTCTTTGATAATTACAAAACATTTCAAGAGTCAAGTTCATAGCATAATTACATCTTAATATCCAACACTACCTCTAACATGGAATGGAGCGTGGTCCAAGAGACTTTCTGGGCTCACCCTTATAGTATCACATGTTTAACACAAAGATATAGTAAGAGTAGCATAGTTAGTGTCCCTGGACTTGAGGACTCACCAAAGCTTATCTCCAAAAAAGCAAAGTAGCCATGTAGAGGATGATCAAAAGGTGCTCCGATCCTTATATAGTAACATCATGTAGGCGTATTATATGCATTAGTATATTTCAATGTACTAAGTATGTAAGACGCAATACAACAAGACATAAGCTAACATAGTCAAAATGTATAATCATAAACAATGGGTAATTATAATATCAATATGACATGTGTGATCAATGCTTGAAGTAAAATATGCTTGTAAATCATATAACTTATAAAATATATATTACATGTATGGGAAGAGACCATGACCAAAATAGACCAAGCCAACCACTACTTAGAATCCAAGGCATGTCACCCTCTTGTAAGGTGATTAAGGTATTCACCCCTCAACAAAGTTATTGGGAATGTCACCTCCTAACAAGGTGATTGAGGTATCCACCCTGCAATGTGGTGATTGAGCATATCAACCCCTCCTCCCAATGAGGTGATCGAGGTACTTACCCCTCAACATGGTGATTGGGCTTGTCACCACCCAACAAGGTGATCAAGGTATATCATCCCTCAAAATGGTGATTAGAAATGTCACCCCCTAACAAGATGATTGAGGCATATTACCCCCTCAACAAGGTGACTAGGCATGTCACCCCCCAACAAGGTGTGGTCTACTTACAACACCATAGATACTTTTTATGAATTAAATGCATTCACGCAAACCCTTAATTATCATAAAGTCATTTGACTTATAAACCATGTAATACATCATTAATAACATTGTAATCTTTGTCAAGACATTTTATCAAACATGTGGTGGGTTTATAATGCTTATTCAAAATCATGCAGTTCAAAAGTGAAGTAACATGAGAAAACTCAATGTAAATCAACCTAACAACACATAGTAAAACCCTCATATAGGGTACCTTGAAATCCATCATCAAACCTCATAAGAGATCATAGTTTCATATCTTAAAGCATGCATAGTCTCAAGTTAGCACCGGGCTATCACCCTAATACCCTTGGTTGAGATAGAAAAGCCAAGGAAAAACTTACACTGGTTCGCACCCTTGGCACGATGTGGACCCATTGCGCAGGCCATTCTTGTACTGCTTCGTGCCCCTGGCACATCGCGGCTAAGGCATGGGGAGACACTAGATAAGAAAAATTAGTGAAAATTATTTTTTGCTACAGGTCCTCTAAAAATTGTGTTATACCTATTTCCCACTAATTTTTGCCCCTTGATTGAGAATATGAAGTCGTATTTTCAATATCACACATGGATTTTGAGATGTATGAAAATTATGATTATGGACATTTCCAAAGTACATTTTTGGGGTGTTTCAATATCTCCTCCTTGTTAACATTCATCCCCTAATGTCATAGAAACATGCCTAAGATAAGTAATCATGAAGATTTCAGCCCGACATGAATGCCTCAAGTGCCTTTAAATATCATTTTCAAAAAGTCTCAACATGGGTGTCCAAAATCACCATAAATTTGTTACCATGAACATTAATGCATGCAAAATGACATATGGGCTGAAACTTAAGACATGAAATCATATAGGGGACTTAATTTAGTTCCTTTGGTTAGAGTAGAGTGGAAGAGATATGGATATCGCTTTCTCATGTCCGCCTTGGCTTCCCATGTGGCACTTCCAACTTGTTGGTTTCTCTAAAGGACCTTGACGGAAGCTACATCTTTGTTTCTTAACCTCTTTACTTGTTTATATAAAATCTCTATTGGGACCTCCTCATAAGTTAAATTATCTTCTACGAAACCCATAACATTTTAGGTCACTATAGCACTTTGGTCACCCACACACTTTCTCAATAAGGATACATGGAAGACCGGATGAACCACATTCATCTCCATAGGCAACTCCAACTCATATGCAACCTTACCCACTCTCCTCAAAACTTAATAAGGACCCACAAACCTTAAGGTTAATTTCCCCTTTTTGCTAAATTAGACCACACCCTTCATGGGTGAGACTTTCAAGTAGACCCAATCACCAACCTTAAACTCGTGATCTCTTCTCCTCACATTAGACTAGGACTTTTGTCTACTTTGGGCTATTTTCAATCTCTACCTTATCAACCTCACCTTCTCCAAGGCTTCCATGACTAAATATTGACCTATCAAATCCATTTCCCCTACTTCAAATCACCCAACTGGGGATCCATAATGCCTACCATAAAAAGCTTCAAAAGGAGCCATACCAATGCTTTAGAGGTAGCTATTATTGTAAGCAAACTCAATGAGTGGAAGATGTTCATCCCAACTACTCTTAAAATCTAAAGCACAAGATCAAAACATAAATTTAAGAGTTTAGATAGTCCTCTTAGCTTGACTATCCATTTGAGGATGAAAAGACATACTAAGCTTAACTTTGTTACCAAGACCTCTTTAGAAGGACCTCCAAAATTGAGAAGCGAATTGAGCACCATGATCCAATATGATAGAAAAGGTCACCTCATACAATCTAACCAACTCATGAATGTACAACTTGGCATAATTTTCATCACCGTAAGTGAATTTGACCAAAGGAAGTAAGCTGACTTTATCATTTTATCCACAACAACCCAAATAGAGTAAAAATGTTTCCCAGTCTTAGTCAACCTAACTACAAAATTCATATTGATCTCTTCCCACTTCCAAGTGGAAATCTCTATATCTTGGGCTAGGCCACCAAGCCTTTGATGTTCGGCCTTCACTTGTTAGCAACTGTGACATCTGGATATGAACTTGGCAATGTCTCTCTTCATACCACCCCACCAATACACCTCCCTCAAGTCTCTATACATCTTTGTAGAACCAGGGTGAATGGAATAGGATGAATTGTGGGCCTCTTTCAAAATCAATTCTATAAAATCAACCATATTTAGCACACAAAATCTAACTTGGTACCTAAGGGCATCGTCTCCCCCTGGGGAGAAAACCTTCACTTTACCATCTCTCACCAAGGCTTTCAACTCTAGCAAGACAGGGTCAAGATCTTGTTTTGCCTTACCTCCTCAATCAAGGAAGACTTAGAACCATCAACAACCACTACACCACCATTATAAACTTCATCCAACCTAACCCCCACACTAGCTAACCGGTGAACCTCACTAGCCACCCCTTTTCCATCATCATCAACATGACCTATACTACCCATAGACACCCTACTTAGAGCATCGACCATAATACTAGCTTTGCCGGGGTGATATTGCACCCTCATATCATAATATTTTAAGAGCTCTAACCATATTCATTGTCTTAAATTTAGACCTTTTTGGGTGAACGCATATTTGAGACTCTTGTGGTCGATAAACACATCAAAACATAAACCCCATACAAGTAGTGACACCAAACTCTTAAAGCAAATATCATAGCCGCCAATTCAAGATCATAGGTGGGATAATTCTTCTCATGCAGCCTAAGTTATCTAGAGGAATATGCTATCACCTTACCATTTTGAATCAAAACACACCCCAAACCAATTGTTGAGGCATCACAATATATAACAAATCCTTCCAACCCTTCCGGTGGAGCCATGATAGGAGCATAGACAAGCTTATTCATAGTTTAGAAACTCTTTTCACGCTCATCGAGCCACAAAAAGTTCACCTCTTTTTGTTAAATTAGTCATAGCAGAAGCAACAAGAGCAAAACCATTTACAAACCTCTAGTAATGACCTGCCAAACCCAAGAAACTTCTAATGTTCAATGGAGTCAAAGGTCTAGGCCAATTTCTAATCACCTTCGTCTTCTCAGCATCCACCTTAATGCCATAACCTGACACCACATGCCTTAGAAAAGCAAAATCTTTCTACTAAAACTCACATTTTTCATATTTTGCATACAACCTCACCTTCCTCAAGATTTTCAACACCACTCTCAAGTGATTTACATGTTCCTTGTCATTGTGGGTATAAATCAAGATATCATCAATAAAAAACCACTACAAACAAGTCAAGGTAGGGTTTAAAGACCCCTATTCATTAGGTCTATGGATATTGCTGGTGCATTAGTCAAGCCAAAGGACATAACCACAAACTCAAAGTACCCATACCTACTTCGAAAAGTCGTCTTGGAAAAATCACACTCCCTCACTTTGATTTGATGATACTTGAACTGAAGATCAGTCTTAGAGAAGTTGATCAAAAAGGTCATTAATCCTTGGTAGAAGGTACTTATTCTTTATGGTAACTTTATTAAGTTGTCGATAATCAATGTACATCCTAAGAGAACCATTCTATTTCTTCATAAATAACAATAGTGCACCCCAAGGTGACTTACTAGACCTTATGAAACCTTTTTCAAAAAATCCCTCAATTGCTCCTTCAACGCCACCGGGTCCATGCAATAAGGGACAATAAAAATAGGTTGAGTATCGTGAAGGAGGTCTGTACTAAAGTTTGTTTCCCTTTTAGGAGGAACACTGGGATGCTCATCTAGAAAGACATCAAGGAACTCGTCAACCACCGGAACTGACTTAATAGGAAGGATTTTGGACTCAGCATCCCCAACCCTCACAAGATGATAGAGATAACCCTTAGAAATCAACTTTTGGGCTTTAATGCAAGAAATGAATCTACAATTGACCACCATATCACAATCTTCCCACTCAAGGACAAGCTCATTAGGGAATTTAAATTTAACCCTATGGGTTCTACAATCAATAAAAGCATAATACGTGTGCAACCAATCTATCACAAGAATGACATCAAAATCCACCATATCTAATACAATAAAAGCACAAGGCAAGATTTGATGCAAAATGGACACGAAATAATTTCTATAGACTCTTCTAGCAATAATGGACTCGCCAATAGGGGTTGACACTTTATAAGGTTCACACAACAATTAGGGACTAACATGAAGCTTTTTGGCAATAAAAGGAGAAATATAAAACAAAGAGTGGCACCCGGGTCTATTAATGTATAGACATCAAATTATAAAACCTTTAACCTACTAGTGACCACATCAGGCACCTCATCCATCCCTTGTCTCCCTTGAAGTGCATAGAATCTATTTTTCCTTGGAACACCCCCTTATTAGCCTCTTTTTTCCCTTAGTCCCATATTTGCACCTTGGCCTTGTGAACAACCATCTCTACCTTTGTTTTGAGCAAAATTACAATCAATCATGTTATGACCCACTTCACCACAAACATAGCAAGCATTAGAGTTTTTCACACATGCGCCATTATGGTTCCTACCATATCTTTGGCATATAGGGCTAGGCACCCCACCACCACTACCTTAGAATCTTGGATTATCATTAGCATATCTCCTATTAGGAGAATTGGAAGACCCTTGGACCTAGGACTTATGGCCTTAAGCAAATCGACCTACCTTGAAACCATGGAATCCACCTTCAAAATGAGCCCTCTTGGACTCACCAGTTCTTCTCTTTATAAGCTTTTCCCCCTCTAGTTGTTCAACATATGTCATGAGGTTGGACAAATCTATATCACTCACTAACATGGAGGTACAACACTCGTTATTAACCAAGTCAGACACACCTAACACTAATTTGTTCATCCTTGATCTGGACTCGGCAACAAATTATGTGGCATACTTGGAGAGTTGGTTGAACTTGAGGGCATACTCCCTCACACTCATGAAAACTTGCTTAAGGTTCATAAACTCCATCATTTTAGTCCCCCTTAACTCAATAGGAAAGAATTAGTTGAAGAATGAGACTTTGAGCTCATCCCAAGAAATAGCTTCATTATCTCTCCTCTTCAACTTCCATTGTGTAAAAAAAATTTGTGGCATCCCTTAAGTTGGTAGGCCGCCTTCTCCACCTTTTCCTCTGAATCGACCCCCATGTATGAATTGACCCCCATGATAGATAGCACTTTGTAAACCTCATTCATGAACTCTTATGAATCCTCTTTTGGTTTGGATCCATGGAACTCTAATTGGTTCATTCTAGTGAAATCCCTCACCCTAGAAGTCGGAGTGGGTGTATTCGGGGCTTGGACCCCTTGGTGAATTTGGTTGGTTATAGCACGATCCAATATTGTGATAGCATCTCAAAACTCATCTTGGATGACCCCTCCTACCTTGAAGAGCTTGAGGAGCGGGAGGTGTCGGCTGCTCCTCTGGTGTACGGGCTCTACTTAGTCTCCCTCTTGGAATCAGTATGATGTAGAAGAGAAATGAGCATTTGTTAGGAGAAAAACCTTACACTCATATGTAATGCACAATATAGACCATGACGAAGTAGAACATTTCCTAAAACACTTCATCGCCTCCCAATCATAGTTGTGACGCGCTTCATAACCATAAATAAGACTCTAAATGATGTGGTGTATTAAGTTACAAGGATAGGTGACAACCTAGTGCTCTGATACAAAGTTTGTCATGACCCA
The DNA here is from genome assembly GCA_025642045.1 of Solanum sejunctum. Taxonomy (NCBI): domain Eukaryota; kingdom Viridiplantae; phylum Streptophyta; class Magnoliopsida; order Solanales; family Solanaceae; genus Solanum; species Solanum sejunctum. Next base: position 16,868 of record JAOTQJ010192995.1, read on the forward strand.
AGCCTAGGGCCTAGACGTGACACGATGAATGGGGAACACAAAGGAACCCTAAACAAGACTCTTGGCATATCAATCACACATCCTTGGTTGTAGAAGCAAAATAAGCAACAACAATAGATATAAATAAGGGAACTAGGATCTTTGATAATCATAAAAAAATTCAAGAGTCAAGCTCGTAGAATAATTACATCTTAATATCCAACAACACCTCTAACATGGAATGGAGTGGCGACCAAGATACTTTTCGGGCTCACCCTCATAGTATCAAGTGTTCAACACAAAGAGGTATAAAATAATAAGAGTAGCATAGATAGTGTCCCCAAACTTGAGGACTCACCAAAGTTTATCTCAAAGCACCGAACTAGCCACGTGGAGGATGATCAAGAGGTGCTCTGGTCCCTACATGAAAACATCATATAGACATAGAGTATGTGTTAGTACGTCTGAATGTACTAAGTGTGTAGGATATAATACAACAAGACATAAGCCAACATAGTCAAAATGCATAATCATAAGCAATGGACAAGTATAATATCAATATGGCATAGATGGTCAATACTTGAAGTAAAATATGCTTGTAAATCATGTAACTTGCAAAATATATATTACATGTATGGGAAGAGACCATAACCAACATAGACCAAGCAAACTACTACTTGGAATACAAAGTATATCACCCCTTCTTAAGGTGATTGAAGTATCCACCCCTCAACAAGGTGATTGGATATGTCACCCTCCAAGAGGGTGATCAATGTATCCACTCCCCAACATGGTAATTGGTCATGTCACCCCCCTCAATGAGGTAATCGAGGTACTCACCCCTCAACATGGTGATTGGGCATGTCACCCCTAACAAGGTGATCGAGGTATCTCACCCCTCAACATGGTGATTGGGCATGTCATCCCCCAGCAAGGTGATTGAGGCATGACACCCCCTCAACAAGGTGATTGGGCTGTCAACCCCCAACAAGGTGTGGTGTACTTACAACACCATAGATAATTTTCATAAATTCAATGCATACATGCAAGCTCTTAATCATCATAAAGTCACTTGACCAGTAAACTATGTAATAGATCACTAATAACTTGAGAATCCTTATCAAGACATTTTATCAATCACTTGGTGGGTTCGTAATTCTTGTTCAAAATCAAGCAATTCAAGAGTGAAATAATGAGAAAACTCAATGTCCCACCAACATATAGTAAAACCCTCATATAGGGTACCTTGAAATCCATCATCAAACCTCATTAGAGAGCATAGTTTCATATCTCAAAACATGTTTAGTCTCAATAGACAAAACCAATTCATTGTATAAGCTTGATATTGATAGACATGCATACTCATTCAACATTTCATAAAACTCCAACATAATTTATAATCAAAATCCATAATAAGAGATACTTATAGATGATACAACTTGAAAACATATAAGTTTCGTAAAAAGGAGGATTTGGCTCCATGGTTGAAAGGACCCAATTGATATAACCCACATATCTCAAACTTGGGTCTTCTTGGATGATCTTAAAGATAACTTGGAGCTTGAAGAGAATCCTTGAGTTCCAAAGTTACGCTTGAAATCAATAAAATTTGAATGAGATATTTGGTTAACTCTTGAAAGGGTTTGGAGAGGGTATTAACTGATATAGAGTTGAAAATTGTTATGTATAGCATTTTTACAAATAAGTTGCCATAGGGATATGACCACACTACCCTTGGCCGAGATAGAAATCCCAAGAAAAAACTTACACTGGTAATTTCCTTGGCATGATTCGGACCCATCATGCAAGCCATTCTTGTATTGCTCTACGCCCTTGGTGCATCACGGCCAGGATGCGGATATACATGAGATAAGAAAAATTACCAAAAAATATTTTTTGCTATGGATCCTCTGAAATCTAAGTTATACCCATCTCCGACTCAATTTTTCCTCCTGCTTTAGAATATAAAGTTGAATTTTTGATATCATGCACGAATTTTAAGATATTTGGAAATTATGAATATGGTCATTTCTAAAGCACATTTTTGGGGCGTTTCATTTCATCAAACATATGGTGGGTTTATGACACTTGTTCAAAATCATGCAACTCAAGAGTATAACAATAAGGAGTAAATCAATTCAAATCAACCCACCAATATTGTAGTAAAATCCACATTTTGGGTATCCTAAGATTCATCTCAAAATTCACAATAGTTCATAGTTTTTGTAGTTCAGATCATAAAAAATGTCAATAGATATAAAATAACTCACGATATGAGATTAAAATAGATATTCATGCATAATCAGTCAATACTTGATAAAACCTAATATAATTTGCATTTATAATTCATAATAAGAGATACCTATAAGTAATACAATTTGAAATCATGCAATTTTCATAAAATAAGAAGGCTGGGCTCCATAGGTGAAAGGACCCATGGATGAAGACCCATATACCTTAAACCTTAAATCTCTTGGAGTATACTTAAAGGTGACTTGAAGATTGGATCAGGTCCTTGAAATTCCAAAGTTGTTCTTGAGGTCCTTGATTTTGAATGGAGGTTTTAATAATGATTTGAAGAGGTTTAGAGAGGGTTTTTATGAGTTCTAGAGATGAAAATGACTTCACAATTAAATGGGCATCCAATTATTACCCTACTGCCCTAGATGAAATAAGAAAATTAGGGAAAATTATTCACAGTTCCATGCCCCAGGCATGACATGGACCAGGCGCACAGTGCCCCAATACACAATGGTGCGCCCTAGGTATGTCGCAGCCTCGGTGCGTAGGGCCACTAGAAAATGTAAATTAGTGAAAATTATTTTTTGCTACGGATCTGCTAAAATTTGGGTTTGACCTATTTTCCACTCGATTTCTCTCTCTAATCAAGAATATGAAGTTGAATTTCTGAAGTCATGTAGAATTTTGAGATATATAGAATTACGATTATGGGGCATTCAGAAGCACATGAGGGATGTTTCACTCGAGCTCTTCCTACTCAGTAAGCCCCGCACATAAGCGTATATCATCTAGATTGTCGTCCTTTATGCGAGGTCTCTTCCCTTGTAAAGATGGAATGGGCTCATTAGAAGAAAAAAGATCTACCACTAGCACCAAGGGCGTAGTCTTGGGGAGTGCAACTAATGCTGCCAGTACTGTTGTCTTATCGGCCTAAAGCTGCTGAATCTCCATCTGAAGGGCCATCAAGTGTGATGGTTGGGCTGCTCTCAGGCTCTACTGTACTCTCGCCTTGAAGGCATCAATGTGGGCATCCACGGTGGAGAGATAGTCTAGAATAGTAGTGATCGTGAATGCCTGTATACAACTCTCTAAATATGAAAAGGCCTGGCAGACTGATGGCCTAATCTGTTGCACTAACTGAGTCAACTACAACATTACATGAGATAACGTCTGTACCATGTCCTGTATAGAGATGGTAGACATAAAAAAATATACCCACGGGAGTACTATATGATGTTGTGACCTGTGGTGTAGGAATAGACGTAGTAGGCCCCCTTTCCTTATCTGCTTGGTGTTGTGGGGACCTCTCCTCAGTAGTAGCAATGGTGGCAGTGGTAGTCTATGAACCCTCGGGTGGTGGCATTGGAGCAAATATCTCAAGTGTAGGAGTAGGTTGTGCTTGCTGGAGTGCCTTTAGGTTTTCTGCAACCTTAATTAGGTTAGGATCTAAGGTATGCTAGGCCTCAATCAGTTTGTTTGGCTAGTGCAAAATCTCTACCTCTCTAGACAGAACCTATTTCCATGACCAAATCCTATGCCCTAGACGTGATCGGCGAATGAGACACCCGAAGGAACCCTAAACAAGCCTCGTAACATATCATTACACATCCTCGATTGCAGAAACAATAGAATACAACAAGGAATAGTAAATTAGGACAATTAGGGATAAGGGAACACTTTCATATCATAAACAACTAGAGTTAATAGAGTCAATGCTTAATGCATAAATACATAATGTGTCCAACAACATCTCAACTACATAGATAAGAGCAAGGACCAAGACAAAGCAACCGGCTCACCATCATAGTCAATACGTAAGTCAAAGAGAGAAATCTTAAACATAGCAAAAGATCATAAGTAACATCCTCAGAATAGAGTACTCACCAATAAACTTGATAGAAGTCAGACTAGCCATGTGGAGGAGGAGGAGGATAAAGTGGTACACTAATTCCTATATGGTTACATCATAAAGGCATAGAGTATGCATTAGTATATTTAAATATAATAAATATGTAGAATGCAATGCAACAAGAGGTAGGCATCATAGGTAAAATACATAATCATAGCAACGAAAAACATACTAATAATAAGGCATGTATGAATTATACTTGAAGTAAAACCA